>CM051261.1:34306279-34361279 GCA_027921565.1 Artemia sinica | reverse complement strand
GGTTTTGATAAGAAAAAGGGCGTGGGAGGGGGCCTAGTTGCCCTCCAATCTTTTTGATCACTTAAAAAGGGCACTAGAGCCTTCAATTTCCATTCGAATGAGGTCTCTCTCGATATTCTAGGACCACTGGGTCGATACGATCACGTCTGGAAAAAAAAAAAACACGCATCCGTGATCTTTCTTCTGGAAAAAATACAAAATTCCATATTCAAAATAATGAATTATATTCTTGTAGATAGAAGTTTAAAACCTCTACAGTAGGTTTCTCTGATACGCTGAATCTGATGGTGTGATTTCCATTAAGATTCTTAGACTTTTAGGGGGTGTTTCCCCTTTTTGGAAATCAGGCAGTTTTATTCAGGCTTGTAACTTTTTATAGGTAACAGTGAACTTAATATAAAATCTAACGAAACTCATATATGTGGAATCAGCATAGTAAGCCAATTCTTTTGATATATCTATTGGTGTCAAAATTTTGTTTATTAGAGTCTATATTACTATTTAGTTTCATCACTCCTTACTTACAGCTCGTTACCACGAATTGTTTGATTGAGGGGTGTCAGAACATTTTCCTTAGAGGGGCAAGGGTGATAAAAAGACAAAAAGTCTTCTGTGTGCAGTTTTTCCAAATTTTTATAAAATTTGGAGCTGGAGCTACTTTACCTCTCCTTTCCTTCAAAAGTAAAGGCACGATTAATGTCCATTTTGTATACACGATATCAAGTCATCGAGGGATGTCAGCAACTTTTCCCAAGAGAGAGGATGGAAATATAACATTAGACCTTTTTTGGTTCATAGTTTTCAAATTGTCTTTTGTGACTTCTTGGGAGCTTGTCTAAACACCCTGTCGCTGCATCATAGAGCTCAGGGCCGTATCCAGGATTTTTGTTCAGGGGGGGTTTTACTAATTTTTGACTTTTTTTGGGGGGGGGGGGGGTTTACTAATTTTTGACTCAGTTTTCGACTAATTTTACTGATTTTTACCTAGGTTTTACTAATTTTCGACTTATTTTCGAGTCGGTCAAAAATTTCGGGGGGAGGGGGGGGGGGGGTTCAAACCGGGTAACCCCCCCCCTGGATACGGCCTTGATAGAGCTATGAGATAAAAGGAGCGGTACAAAGTTTTTCTTTTTTTTCAACATTTCTAAGGTTGGGTTGTTCCACTTCAGGTTGTTCATCATTCTTTGCATGCTTCTGAGATTTGGTTGTTCAACATCACATTAGTTGCCCAACGCTTTTGGGCTGACGAGAAACACAACCTTAGACAAATTTGAATACAAATTTCTGTTTATACTTAATGTTTTATTTTTATGCATAAGAAATTAAGGTACTAGTGCATTATAACTAAACCAGCGCTATACACAAAAAAAGTCAAGTTTGGTTAATGCAAATGAAATAAAATAAAAAAGGATGGAAATATTACAGTTTAGAAACAAATTTGGGCTATATATTTGCACATTAGGGGAGGGGAGTAAAGCATAGCATATATTAAATACGTAACCTAACCTAACCTAGGTACCTTTGCTCCCCCCTTTCTAAACCTAAAAAAAATCGTTTATATATTGTAAACTCAATGAGAAACTATGCTTTGCAATCCATTTATATCTTGCAAATAGACGTTTGATGGATTTCGTGTCTGGTTTCCTTGTACAGTCTATAGCGCTGGTTTAGTTATAATGCACAAGTACCAAAATTAATGATTGCTTTTATTGCAATTAAATTTTTCAAACAGTCTTTTTAAAAAAACATAAAGGGCGATTTCAAAGCCAAAAACAAGTAGAAATAATGTCATGTAGTAAGTCAAACTTAAAATGAACAGGAACTACTATAAATAAAAAAAACCTAAACAAGCAGAAACTAAAGTCAGGTCAAACTTAAAATAAGCAGGAATTACCACAATTTAAATGGGTCTACCGTTCCTGAAACCTTTTTTAAGAATACAATGGAGTTGCGCGTTTATTAGTCCGTAAACATAAATGTAATCCATACAAAATAAAGTGTAATAGTACACCCTGTGCAGTAATGTAGACTTTTGCCAGATGAATTCTCTAACGAAAGAGCAATGAGAACATTTATTCACTTTTTATTAAAGCTTTAAGTTACATCCGCTTTAAATGTTAAAATGTTCAGCTAAAACCCTTTGAATGACGGTCGGCAAATCAAAGGCTTCCAATCGACAACTGGCCTTATTTTCTGCCCTTGAAAATGATTTCAGAAAAGTTCTAATAAGATCTTTCTATATAGAAAAGAGAGTCTAAGAGACGACAGCCCTCATGTATAAGATGGTTAATTTAGTTTTAAGTTCTAATTGCACTCCCTACTATTATTACTAAATTTTTTTTTATCTATTCAGTTATACTAATTAGAGAAGGGATGTACATAGTATAGTCTGGCGACATGCCAACAATTACAGGCTATGGTGAAAAACTGAACAATATCTACTATCAGATTTAGATTATTGTTGTCAATTCTGCTTATAATCTAAGAGCCCGAAGTTCGTGAAAGGTAGATTCCATCAACAAATTTCTAGATATTGATATAGTAATTTCTTCTGTTAGCTGGTTAAGGTCACACTTAAACACCAAGATTTTCGTGATCCTCATTCATGCATAGCTTCTAACTGTGAATTGATTCAACTTCATCTCAACCTCCAGACAAACTATAAATTACGAAAGTGCTGATGAATAGGTACTTATTTTCTAATTCACTGCTCTGCAGAAATGGGGGAATGCCCTTGATCATTAAGCAAAGCTTCAGTACTGTTGCAAATTTTGTCAGCAGAGAAAATGCACTACTGTCGAACAGTCTGTGCTAAACATCTCCATTTTAGTCGTTGTTTCTGACAACAAGGCAATGATAGGTCCTTTTTTGGCTAATCAATCTTTATTGGCTAATATGTTGCATATATTGCCGAAAAAAAATCAGAAAATCTGACGACTCAGATCTCACTTCTTAGGTCATTTTTTTTCAAAAATCTAAGTTATTCTGCTCAAGTCAGTGATCTAAGGACTTTGAGAAAGATATTATCCAAGTCCTCTGTTCATGGTCCTATTGGGTAGACACATTTTAATGTAAGCACCTTTAACTAAGATTAATGAGCATTATAATCTTGGCAGTTTGCTTAAGCAAAAAGCGAACCCAAAGCAGAACAATACGCCTGTTTTTAGCCGATTAATATGCTAAAATGGTATCAAACAATTCATGGTAACGAACTGTAAGAAAGAAGCGATCCGGCTTAATGTAACCGAAACTCTAAAAAACGGAATTTTGATACCAATAGATATATCAAAAGAATCAAATTTTTATGCTAATTTCGAATATATAAGTTTCATTAAGTTTAGTCTTACTCATTAGAGGTTACAAACCTGGGAAAATTTGCCTTGTTTTAGAAAAAAGAGAAAAACACCCTCTAAAATACATAGAATCTTAATGAAAATCACACCATAAGATTGAGCGTATTAGAGAACCCTACTGTAAAGGCTTCAAACTCCTATCTGAAAAAAATGTAGAATTTTGTATCACGGATGCGTGTTTATTTTTTTTTGTTTTTTTTTTCAGGGGTGATCCTATCGAACCAGTGGTCCTAGAATATCGAGAGAGGGCTCATTCAAACGGAAATTAAAAGTTCTAGTGCACTTTTTTAAATGACCAAAAAATTGGAGGGCAGCTAGGCCCTCTTCCATGCCCTTTTTCTCAAAATCGTCCAATCAGAATTTGGAGATAGCCATTTTGTTCAGCATAGTTGAAAGGCCGAATAACTATGCCTTCGGAGATATCATGACCCCTGGAGAAAGTTCTTTAAGTTACAAAATTGTCCCATTGTTTATGTATAGTATTTATTATTGGGAAGTATGCTTACATTTTTCGGGTGGGGGAGGGCGAATTTTTGACTGGTGGGATTTTCCACGGGGATAATTTTCCATGGGGTGGGAAGTTTCCAGGGAATGAATGTTTAAGGGAAATTTTACACTGGGGGAATTTGCCAGAATTCCTTTGCGAAATTCTTATAACGTCTTGCTTTTTCTTTTCCGACTCAAATTTATGCGTGGTGATGCTAAGAGTAATTGTCCGGGGTAAATTTTTACCAGGACTGAATTCTCTAGAGAATAAATCCGTGAGGAGGAGGGATTTTTATGTAGAGGTGTATCCAGGTGCCAACCAGGTCAACTGAAAGTAAGAAGCAACAATAAAACTTAAAACGAACGCAAGTTATTACGTATATGAGGGGGGTTGCTCTTCCTCAACACCTCGCTCTATACACTAAAGTTTGAATTATGTCCCAATTCTTTAAGAACGAATCCTGAAACACAATGTTCGTTTAATTAGAACAACAAGCTTTTTTTAAAAATACTAAAAAACTTCAGCGTAAAGAGGGAGGTGTTGAGGAAGAGCAACCCCCCTCATATACGTAATAATTTCTGCTCGTTTTAAGTTTTGATTTTGCTCTTTACTTTCAGTCTATTTTTTTTTTATTATATTTCAAAGGGAAACGGCACTTATGTGGAAAATTAATCTTCAGTAATTTACTTCTGATATTACTTCTCAGCTTTCATTCCACTTGATCAGTGATCTAAGGACTCTAATGAGAATATCGAAGTCCTCTGTTCAATGTTTTTGGGTGTAGATAATTTTAAATCTAAGTACGTTTAACTGAATTCTATGCACTTTGATTCAGCAAAAATTTGGGCCAAAATCGTTGAACAAAGGTCAGAGAAGTGAGATCATAGCTGCAAAAAGAGGCCTATAGAATTCCCCTTCTTATTTCCATGTCCATTTTTCAGGGTGGATCCGGGATTTTTTTAAGGGGGGGGGGGTCAAATAGATTTATCCAATAAGCTTGCGTTAGGAGCAAGTTTAATTAACGCAAACTTGCGTTAATTAAGTAAATTACACTAATTTAAACTACGTTAGGGGGAAGACGCCCCCTCTGGGTCCGCCACTGCCATTTTTAATAAATCATACTAAATACTTGTCTTAAGTTATGTGGGTTTCTATTTCACCCTTTAGTAGAGGCAGTCGTTCCAGGGCTCACAAGAATATTTTGTTTTGTGGGGATTAAGGATGCAGTCAAAAAGAAAAGTTCCAAGTTTGGCAACCCCCCTTTCCTCAAAAAAGATTAAAGTTGTATAAAGATGAGCAATTTTCACGGCTGAAAGGATCCAAAATGATGTTATTTGCGGTTAAACCCCCCTAAGAAATGACCTGAGCTCTTATCTGAGCTATTTTGTTTAGCTTTATCTTTTCCCCTTAGTTCTTTTCTTTTTTTTAACGAGAAAAACAAAGCAGAGGTTGCAAGAGAGAACGCTTCAACTGTACGCGGCCAGCGGGCTACCAGTTGGAAAGGTTTAGGCTAAATGAGAGGTTGGAACCTTCTGATAACAAGAAAAAAAAGGCAAATATACACCTTTTTTAAGGTATATTTGATAAAGTAAATTAAAAAAAAATTGAAAAGAAAAGTAGAAAACGACAGACAACTGCCTACCCCCTTTCCTCTTTGAAGAGAAATAGTATTCAAACAGACAGTCTAACACTAGGAAAGAATATATTTTTCCGGTATTTTTTTTCAAACTTCTTCCCCCCCCCCCACCCCTGGTGATGCAAGATTTTACAAGTTTTCTTAAAAGTGCTTTTGTTTGAAATACAATTTCTTTGAAAACTTGTACCGAAAAACTGATCATGTATATCATATGAGTATCGTGGTTAATTAGCATTAGTTGAATGATGTTGTGCAAAAAGTATATACCCCTAGCACACTTGAACTAGAAAAGTTAAAAAGTTTTCCGAACAAAATGTTTGTTATCAAAGTTACGATAGTAAAAAACAGTCACCCCGAAACTTATAGTTTACCATCTCAAGATTAAAAAAAAATTATTTTAGCCATGGGCACCTCCCCTTGCGATGATTATGGGAAGATTCGAAATACGATCTCCACATATATAAGAAAATTTGTCTGATTTCCAAAAAGGGGAGAAACACTAAAAAACCAAGGAATCTTACTGAAAATCGCATCATTAGATTCAGCGTATAAGAGAACCCTACTATAGAGGTTTCAAACTCCCATTTACAAAAATGTGGATTTTATGTTTTTTGCCAGAAGAAAAATCACAGATGCGTGTTGATTTGTTTTTGTTTTTTTTTTTTCTCCTCGGGGGTGATCGTATTGAGCCAGTGGTTTAAAATATAGGGAGAGGTCATTCAAACGGAAATTAAAAGTTCCAGGCCCTGTTTAAGCGAACAAAGAGATTGGGGGCCAACTAGCCACCCTCCCACGCCCCTTCTTCCCCAAATTCGTCCAATCAAAATTTTGAGGTCACTATTTTGTGCAGCATAGTTAAAAGGTCAAACAACTATGCATTTGAGGATAACCTATCCCCTACCGCCCCAAGGGAAAGGGCTGTAAGTTATGGAATTTACCCAATATTTACGTATAGTATTTGTTGTGGGGAAGTATAGACACTCTTCAGGGGGGGGGGGAATTTTCTGCTGGGGGATTTTCTACACGAAGAATTTTCCATGGGAAGGGAAGTTTCCGGAGGTGAACTTTCCAGTGAAAATTTTAGACTAGGCGGATTTGCCAGAGCTCTTATAATTTTTCAGGCGGAACCGTCTGCAAGGCAAAATTCTCCTGGGGGTATTTTCAGCGGAATTATCTAGGGGATATTTTCCGGAGGGGAAGAGGGGATATTTCACGTTGGAGGAACTTTCCATGGAGGAATGTTTTGTGGGTAAAGGAAAACTTCTATGGAGGGGAGCCGGATTTACCGGCATTATTTAAAAAATAATCTGAAATTAAATAAGAAAAACAAGTTTTTTTCAACTGAAAGGGCAACATTAAAACTTAAAATGAAATTCTGTTATATGAGGGGGGTCGCCTCCTCCTCAATACCTCGCTCTTAACGCTAAGGTTTGACATTTTGTCCCAATTCCTTTAGCATAAAGAGCGGGGTATTGAGGAGGGGGCAACCCCGCTCATATACGGAATAATTTCTATTCTTTTTAATGTTGGTCCTTACTTTCAGTTGGAGAAAACTTGTCTTTTTTATACTGTCATTGATCCAAGCAGTTCAAATCTTTTGTTAAAACATGACATTTGGGGGTCGTTTTATGAAGGATACAATTTTTTACGGAATAGAACACTTTGTAAACCTCTAAATTCCAAATATTTTGCCGTTTTGCGTCATACTAAGTCACTTGAAAGACAGAAACTGATAATCCTTAATCCCAAATTAAAATTTAAAAAAATGAAAATTTTGAAACGAAATACGCTGGAAACTAGAGCACGGGGATGGAATGACAAATTACGGCTCATGACGTAAGATAGATCTTAAAAGTGAATTATCTCAATAAATGTGTGAGAGCAAAATAAGATCTGTAAAGGGGCAACATTTCTATTGCTTTGAACCACTTTTAATAAACTATCAAACTATGCTGCAAGAAATTAAGAGGCCTGTTGCAAGGGAGAGAATAAGCTATTTAAGAAAATCCTTTTAAATTTTTTGAGGACCCAGGTCCCTAAATACACCGCTGACTACTCAGTCTGTGAGCTCTTATTCTCATTTTCTGGTTAGAAATCAATATTGATAGACTTTACAAAGTTACTTAGCACGCTAGCACACCGAAATCAACAAATCACTCCAAAAACATAAGGCAAAATATAGACTGACCGGCGGTGCGCCACCACGCCGATGGTACTGGCGGCACGCCTGTGCACCACCGAAATTGTTGGCCATGCCGGCGCGTCTTTCTTCGGCGGTGCACCGCTGATAAATCGGCGAGGGATCAGGGTCTACTACCAGTCATTTAAGGTTGCTCTTAACTAACGTTGACTTTTAAGGTTGTCTTTAGAATTTCTACATGATTAGCTAAACAAAATGGTAACTAGTTTTTAGTGTAAGATGCAATATCCCTTTTATGGTGTAGCTTTCCCTATTGTATATCCTAACTTGAAAAAAGCTAAATCAACTAAGTTAAAAAAAAACTAACTAAATTAAATAAAAAACCTAAGAAAAAAAATTTTAAAGAATATTTTCTCTTTTCAGTAGAGCAAAAATAACAAGTTACGGTTCAATATAAAGGATTTGCCCACATAAATGGAGGCAGCCCTTGTAGGAGAAAAAAAAAATACTTACATTAAAAAATTAAAAATGGAGCAGAAATTAGATCATAAAACAAGTTTTTCAAATACAGGTAGACAGTAAAGTTCGCTTAAATTGATAGATAATTTCCCTGAAGAGGAACATCGCACTCGTGACGTTCAAGTGGTTGATTGTGCTTTGCTGAAAACTTGCTGAAATACAGCATAATTGCAACTTTAACCTCCAAATGTTATATCGGTCTTCAAAAAGCAGAATTATTTTGATGTTCTCAACGAAACTATCGAAAAATATAGTTTTTAGGATTCGTTTAATTAGTACCAGCAACAACTTCAACGATATGACAAACGGCTAAGAATGTAAAACAGCGCCCTCCCTTGAGAGTGAAATTTGTTCATTTTGCGTTTTAGCCCTTTACTTGAATTTAGATATTTTTTTTTCAATCTGGACTGTCGTAGAGTCAATATATCTCTAAAGTATAGTTGAAATTGTCAAGTTACTCAAGTTTTAGTTACTCAACGTTGAGAGTGTATAAAGAAAGTTACTATCTAGAATTGCTGCTGCTACTACCAAAAATTTATTGCAGCTTCAACCCACCGAACACATCTTTCAAATTCTTCCCACCCCTTTCAAATTTTCTACCTAGGCTTGGTCTCTAGAAATCCACAAAGATTGTTGAGTCCTTGGATACCATCTCGTCCTGACCAAAGCAAATGCAGCGGTCTTGGTTGCCAAGCATGCCTAGATTGATACCGAACTCTCCTGATTGGTCTAGTTGAACCTGGTCTAGTTAAACCTGGTATACTATTTAATTTTAGTAGAAAGTTAATATGGTAACTATTTGGGTATAGACTCCACACAAAAAAAGAAAGTTCTTGCCCACACGTTTCGATATTTTTTCACAGTGGGTTTGAAATTAATATTATCTTCCTTTATAACTACAAAAACTCTTTATTTTGGCCCACTCCTGAAAATAATGAGATGTTATCACTTTCCTGTATTTATCATATAATTTACCTTTCTCAGTTTTTGATGTCAAATTTATCGCCTCCTCCCCTCGCGCCAGGGGCGTAATTTCGTCAAAATCCCGGAGGGGGGGGGGTGTCCAAAGTTGCTGATTTTCCCGAGTCAAGTGAAAAAGACGGTATAGTAAAGAAAACTGATCTGTTTCTGTGGGTGCTTGAATTATGTAGGCCTATCTTAGTTTTGACTGGATTTCTGAAAATGCTAAATTTCAGCTGGGGGAGGGGCAAACTAAGGTATGGGGCATAGTTGTCCCCTCCCTCCCCCATAGCAAATTACGTCCCTGTTCCTGGTCCTCGCAATAAGTTTATGCATACATCCTTGATTTAGTATTTTTTTTTTTTATTTAAGCACTGGGGGAACATAGGGGCATCATTTGTCCACTGACTGATCGCCTCAGACTTGTTGGATCGTGTTTTCATAATGACTCATTTCAGTAAATTCAAATTATAATAAGAAAAATAGTTTTTCTTCTTTTTCTTTACGATATTCTTTTTCTAAAGTGCTATTATCACTCAATAATAAAAGCTAACATACAAAAATGCAAGGAAAAACTGATTGATTGAAAACATAGAGGTTTAAATTAGAGTTAAGACAGGAAAACAGAGTTAAAATTAAGTTAAACAGTTAAAATTAAGTAAATATAGCCTTACAGATAGTTTTACGCTAAAAAAAGAAGTGACAACAGTTGTATTATTAATATGCATTTTTAAAAGACGAGCGGCAAATCAGATATTTAAAGGTACCTGTCGCCGCGAAATTGGGGATAACATTTATTTTATTTTTTACTTAATGTGCTTTACTTATATTATTAATGTGCATTTTTAAAAGACAAGCGGCAAATCAGATATTTAAAAATACCTGTTGCCGCGAATTTGGGGATAGCATTTATTTTTTACCGAGTCCAAATACTACCTACTCTTTAAACCCACGGGATACGCGCAGAACATGCACATTTTGAAACAAGGCAAAACCTGAAACACCAGTATATTTTAATATTGCGCTTATGTTATTCTTTTTTTAACCCTTTTTTTACTGTCGATGTTTCTGATAGGTTGTCACATACGAACGGTTCTGTCAAGAAAGAAACAAGACGATAAGGGGGTGGGGTATACATTGCGATGCTGTTCCAAAGGATTGATCCTTAGAAATTGAAGAAATAATTAAGCAGAAACTTGGAAGGAGAGAATTGATCAATCAACCCAATATACTTGCGTAAAGATGTTCTAATATAAAACAAAGGGTTGCGCACTAAGTCACTCAATGACTTCCGAAGACAAGGTCATGGACATATAAGTAGAACGAGGGCAGGCTTAGAAAAAATATAAGTGGTACTTAATAGACGCCCAAAAGAGGAGTTGGGTAGGTATTTGTTTTCTTCCCCATAAGAGGACCATTTGTGCATAAAACGTTCTAATATTTGGAAAAACGACGTTTTTAATGCAAAATTGCGTGTGGACGGGGGTTCGAGTCCTGTTGTCGCTGGTTATTTGGTTTGGAGACGGGGTCGCGCGATTTGACTCAGTAAGTTCATCCAGAATCGACCCGGCTCCAAATAGGTACCTGGGGATATCTGGGAGAAACACGAGAGGCGTTGGAGGACTTGCCCCCGACAACGCATAGCACTCCCGGCAGAAGGTAGTGAATCAGGACATGAGTACCTGCGCTAAGCAGACCATTGGTCAGCATGCGGAAGTTTTTTATTATTATTATTTGGAATTATGGACCAACTGCTGATGAAAAATGAGGGCAAAAAAGGTGCAAACCAGCAAACTGATGTATATTGCCTAAGACTATGCATGCATTAGGGGGGGGGGGGGGGGTCGTGAGACGCAATTCCACCGGTAGCGGTATTATATTTGGAAAGAGCGCTGAATGGGAAATCAAAGTGGATTTTTTTGCTATATGATTTCTTTGTTGTACTGAAAAACTATTCAAATATTCTCCTTGTCTCTCACGGCAAAATTTCTGCATACGTCAATGCAAATTTTCTATGTTTCCATCAAATCGTGCTTAACTCCTTGTCTAGAATAACCTCTACATTGAATCTTCTACATTACAGTGGCATCAATTCAAAAAATTTAGGGCGGGGGGGGGGGCGAAAGGTATTTTAAAAAATATAGCGAGGAAATTAGTCTTTTTTTCGTCCGTGAAATCACCAGAACAAGACATTTTTCAATGAAAATACCCCAAAAAGGGTATTTTTCCAAATCTAGGAGGGCCAAAAAACTTAGGAAACACATGCCTCCCCATTGACGCCACTGCTAAATTAGCTCTAACCAAAGCTAGTTAATGAATTAACAACGGGAAAACAACTTTTAATAAAAAAAAGTAATCCTCAACAATTCACAAAAATAATTTTTAAATACTCAAGCAAACACTTAACCAATGATAGCTTTCACTATTGCAAGCATCCGCAATACACGGCAGTCCAAAACCAACAGATTATTAACTCCATAATATTTTATTTTTGGGGTGTACTACTTAGCATAGTTAAAGCTCCAAAATGGATCATTACTTAGGGTGGTCGTAGAAAAGTTTTGTTTGACAAAATGGTATATTTTTTCCTGGTTCTTTCCTAAGGGGAAAACTAAAAGAATAGTTGGATACTAATTTGATCTTGGACAGCCAAAAGTAAAGTAAAAAACGCTAAATTTAAGCAAAGAACTTCGTTTGCACAAATTTCATCATATACTTCACGAATCGAGACTTTTTCTAAAAAAAAATCACATCTCTTTACACTTGACGGGTAAATCCTAGAAACTTCTTCGCACATTCAGTAAAATGGTACCGGGGGAGTTTATTTCGAGTCCTGATCTAAATACTATATAACAAAATTCGTACTTCATTACGTTCGGAAAACAAATACTTGCTGGATTTTCAGTTGCTATGGTTTAACTGCATGCCACTTCCCCTCTTTAATGCCTGGATACAGCCTTAGGTTGTATCCTAAATTTGATGATATGGGATTTTTTATTGGCTATTTTGACATTGTGAATCAACTATTGATAAGCACAAAAAATAATGCAAACTAGCTAAATCAGGAAACTGTTGGATAAAGCCTAGGGCTATATCCAGTTTTTCTGGTGGGGGGGGGGCTGGGCTGCAGTTAAACTTGAGGTGACTTGAATAACTGAATAAATGGGACTTTAACTAATTTAATAGAGTAAGAATTTTGCCATTATACTGTTTAGTTCAGAAGAGTGGATAAACTGCACTGTAACCATCAAAGGCACTCAATATTGACAAAGAATTAATTTTTAATAAAATTCAGTAGCCTATATACTTCACGAATCGAGACTTTCTAAAAAACATATCTCTTTACATTTGATGGACAATCCTAGCAGCATAATTCACTAAATTTAACAAAACCATCTTGTACACTTCATCAGTTGGACTAGTCAAGCAGTAACTACTATTTACAGGTTTCAAGTCACTAAAATATATAGTAGGGTGGGTTGAAAAGAAAATATCTTTTTATCGTCTTTTAGCATGTAACATTTCCATTAACAATGTTTGAGTAGGGGCACAGCCATTTAAATGTTTTAAATATAAAAAGTCTTCACCTCGTGAGGAAATTGCTCTCAAGTCACTAATTAGTCCTAATAATTTGCTGAACTTGTCTGCCGTATTTGAATAAAAATTAATGCAGTAATCGAACAAGGCTTGGCGTATTTGGTCATGGGCTTCAGAAACTAGCTGTCGATTTGATATTCCGCGGGCATCCGGGTTCAAGAGAATAAGGAACTTCAAACAAACATAGTCGTATAGGTCAAAACTAAGTTCATTCAACTTGGATGTCAACGCATGAAGTGCATCAGTAAGGGATTGTGATCCCAGAATTGCTAGGGAAAGAAGGTTAAATTTTTGCCCATTAGCTAGGACAGTTTCTTCGGGGAGGCTGTTATGCATTCTTTGATGAATGTGGTCAAGTACAAGAAGATCAGACCACGAATTTTGCAGTAGCTTCATTTGGTCGTCAACTTTTAGGTCTTTGAAGAAAATGGAATTTCGGGCCCAGTCAACCTGCGTAAACAGACTTTGATCTAAAACTTTGCACAATAGTTCAAATAAGTCCACTTCGCACTGATTATACGTCTGATTTTGAAGTAATCCAAATAAAGCCGATTGCCATTCTTTATCGTTTAAACTTTGGAGGAGCTCACTAAAAAACTAGTGGTAACTTCGCACTAGGTTGTGACACTGGGTTTTGAGTAGAAGAAGATTCACTGTTCAACAGGTTTTCAAACTGAAAGGCTTTTGGTGAGATAGCTCGTGGGACGCTACTTCGAGTCTCTTGGTAATTCCAGGTCTTTTCTGGCTGAGTGTTCCCCAGATTTGGAGAGGGTTTAGCTTGAGAACTACTTGCTGTATCTGGTATTGTAGTTAAACTGGAGATTTGGGGGATTTGAATATCATGTTTAATCGTTCTCTGGTATGTCCCCGTAGCTGGGGAAAATGTTAAAGCAAATTCACCAATTTCGGAAATTAGATGCCCCCCAGGATATATTACTCCACTTTTTGGAGTTACTGATGCGTCTCCTGGTACACGAACTTGTTTTTCTCTGACAATCTGCATTTTTCTTGCACGGTCCCTTTTATACATAGGGCCAAATTTATTTCGCCCACCTCTCATTCTGTCAGCACGAACAGCTTCTAGTTTCATTCCAACTTCTAAACATTTTTGAAACCGACAAAATGGGCATCTCTTTCGCTGACTTTTATCAATGTGACAGCTTCTATCAGCAACACAAGTATAAACTTTTTTATTTTGAACAGTTCTCTTGAAAAAACCTTTGCAGGATTCACACGTTAAAAGTCCGTAATGATAGCCTGAAACTTTATCACCACAAACTGGACATAGCTCTTCTATCCCTTCTTTTGTATCAGGGAGATCAGGAGGATGCATATTCCCCCCTGAATCGACATTAATAGATCGCGTCGCTGACTGGGGAGTCACTTCGTACTCAAGATCTCCAGATTGGTATATGCAGTAGGAATCAAGATTGGTAAGACCTAAGGTTTCAACAGTAACTCCAACTTCAAGTCCTAGGTCCCCATCTCGCCCTCCGTCGCTAAAACTTAGTTCTGAAGTGGTGGATGGTCCAGTAGAAAGAGTGAAGGTAGGGATTGGGCTGTCGCTAGTCAAACTGAGGGGTGAAGTAGGATTGTTATGCATTTGTGATGACCTGCTAAAGCTATTTGTAGGCACATTCTGGGGGCCCTGCTCTCCAGGGCCATCCAGTGAGGAGTCTAAGCTGTAAGACGTCACAGTAATTGGTATTAAGTCAATATCTGCGAGCATTTCAGCTAACGGAATAATCGGCAAAGTCTTTTTGCTCACTTTATTTTCAGTTAGTTTACCAAATACATGAACAACTAGTCTAGTCAAAATCCAATCTATTCCAATACAACAGTTTCGCTTTCTCTTGCTCACTCAATGCACACCATCAAAGCCAACTCTGTACTGATCCTCAAAACGAAAGGGAAAGTGGACGGACAAGACGAACGCTATGTCCAAAGGCTACGGCGCCAACATTGTTGCGAGCATTTGAAAATAGTTACGTGCTCCTCGCCCATCTTGAAAATCTCTGTTTTTCCTTTTCACTTGCAGATTTCCTTTTATCTGCTTATTTACTAACTTGTGAACAGGTCTCAATTTCATTTGTGTCTGTTCATCATTTTTCTTGTCTAGGTGGGAGATTTCTCACACAGGGGTGAGTAAGAGGAGACCCATGTCAAGTCTAGGATCCCCCCTCCTTGAACCCGTGAAATATGCTCAAAATTACAAAACTCTGTTCTTTGGAAACATCTTACATTACACATCTCCTGAATGAGCTCTTGCGTTAAAATTTGTCGGTTCAATAATGGATTATCACAGGGGTGGTTCCAGGCCGGGGAAGGGGACAGTCCCTTCCCCCTCCAGTTTTTATGACATTAAATTTCTTGTATTTTATATTATACGCTCCTTTTAAGGTACTTGCCCCCCCCCACCCAGATTAGGCTCCCAAGAGGCCTAAAGCCGCTACTGGATTATTACCGATATTCTCAGCATGTTCGACTTTAAATCATTTCCTGGGATTACGTCCCACAGCGGCAATTGGATCTTTAATGCGGTAATCCAAGAAATATTTGCAGGTTAGGGCACCCATACTAAGCCCCTTTGTATCCCAAGGCACATTCTATAATAAGAGCAATAACTTGGGCATCAATGCATTTTGAACTAGAGTATTTGCTTGGTTATTGCCCACGAATATAACTATAGATAGACAGATAATGTATTTAAAATAATGTATTTCCTGGGGGAAGTTTTAATAGCTTAGTTGAAGTTCATTATTTTTGTTTAGTTGATTGAATACTCATGCATTTGGCCTTTGGCTTTTAAATACATTATCTATCTATCTATCTATCTATATGATGAAAATGCAATACTTTTGTAACTTTAACTTGAAAACCCCACGAAACGTATGTTTTTTTTGCAGAAGTTAAAAAACATTAACTTTTCGTTAATTTAGGAAGTTGCAGTGTTGCAATTGAAGCCTTATGAATGAATCTACAGATCAAATCAGAAATTTTGAATTTTCAAACCCTTATTTCTGAATTTTCAAAATAAGGGTATTTTTGAATTTTCGCCTCTATCCCTCTTCTACCTGCAGGGTTTGAAAGATTCTATGAAGATGTTTAAATACCTGTCATATCTTAGAAACAGAAAATTAATTTTGACGTAAGTCCTACTTCTCTTCTCGGACTCCGGGTTTTGGCAAGATCTTTTACAAGAATTAAAATAGTTTCGACACCAATTTTTTTATTTTTTAAAAGACGGAGATATGAGCTTACAGGAAGTCTAATTTAGAATTTGCTGACGAATGAACTTGTAGACCCATACCCATGCCCCTATTTAGGCTGTAAATCCATTCATGTCAGTTTCACATGTCCCAAGTGCGTTGAGGATCACTGCTATCAAGGGAGGTTCAGTGATGATAGGATCAGGGACGTCATTTCGGGGGGGGGGCACTTACCACACTAAATTGCCCCCTGGATTTTGAAAAAATCTTCAACAAATTTGCTCAGCCCATAGATTTTGAAAAAATGTATTTTGCTCTCCTTCTACATTTTTTCAATTGACTCCACTGGATAGGAGCTTGTAAACGCCTTCCAGGACTCTACTACTACTACCAACAACTCACCGCAGTACCAAGCCGCCCGAAACACAGCTACCAGCGCTCCTCTTTCACCCCAATATATTCAAAACCTCCCTCTTTACACCCTCCCAGGAAGTTCCCATTTCCCTTAAATATTTATTGATGGCACCCGTCCATCCCACCTGCGGACGACCTGCTTTCCGACTATCCCTAGATGGTTGGCCGAAAAGGACAATTTTCGGCAATCTGTTATCCTTCATCTGCAGAACGTTCCCTAGCCATCTTACCCTTTCTTTCTTTATAGCCCTAGAAAGCGGGAATGAACCATATATTCGTACAGCCTACTGTTTGAAATACGGTCAGTCAGCTGGGTACCCAGAAGAATCCATAGGCAATTCCTCTTGAAAACGTCAAGCAAATCTTCATCCGCTTATTGGAACGCCCATGCTTCAGAACCATATCTGACCACTGTCATCACTGTAGCTTCCAATATTCTAATCTTGGTTCTCAGACTTATCTTCCTATTCTTTCAAACTTTTTTTTAACTGTGAAGAAACACCCTGAGCCGTGGCTATTCTACTTTTAACATCTTCAGTGCTCCCACCGTCTTTATTAATAATTAAATAAAAAAAACAAGTGTCTTCAACTGAAAGTTAGGCGCAACTTTAAGACTTAAAACGAACAGAGATTATTACGTATATGAGGGGTGTTACTCCTCCAAAGCACCTCGCTCTTTACACTAAAGTGTTTTAGTACTTAAAAAAAAGCTTCTTGTTCTAATTAAACGAACATAGTGTTTCAGGAGTCGTTCTTATAGAATTGGGACAGAATTCAAACTTTAGTGTAATGAGCGAGGTGTTTTGGAATACTAACCCCCTTCATATACGTAATTATTTCTGTTCGTTTTAAGTTTTAATGTTGCTCCTTACTTTCAGTTGAAAAACTTTTTTTATTTAATTTCTGATTATTTTTTAAATAATTCCAGGGAGTCTGACTACTCCTCCTCGGAAAAATCCCTCATCTTCAAGGATATATACTCTAGACAATTCAATCCTGGTGAAAATTTACCCCGGACAATTACCCTTAACATCACCGCGCTTACAATTGAGTCGGCCATGAAAAAGCGAGACATAAGAAGAATTTTGTACAGGAATTCAGGCAAATTCCCCCGGTGTAAAATTTCTTCTACAAAATTCACCCCTTGGAAACTACCCTCCTCGTGGAAAATTATTACCGTGGAAAATCCCACCAGCAGAAAATCCCCTCCCGAAAAATGTATGCATACTAGTAGTATTGTATTAATACGTCCGAGCGGGCCCTTAGGCTAACATTCCGAGCGGGCCCAGAGGTTATCATTCCGAGCGGGCCCATATCCCAATTTGTTATCGGAGCTGCTAGTGCCTCTACGAAATCTAACACTTTTTTTCGGAAACAATTTTTCTCGACGAAACTCTTCAATACGTCCGAGCCGGCCCATAGGCTATCATTCCTAAGACAGCCCTACCCCACCATACAAGCAGTGCCCATCATTCCACGGCAGCCAGCAGGTGTTATAAGAGAAAGGCCATCCAAATTATTCTATGCGGTTTAAGTGGACCCATATAGTATTATCGTACATCCGGCACGATAAGGAAAATTCTTGGAAATACATCCTTTATTTTTTCGGTGAAATGGACCTTTGGATACAAGCGGCCAGGCGCAGAGTACCCATCACGTGATCAATGATATAAAAGTTTGATGGTGAGCTACATAGTATCTCAGTTCAAAACAGACACTTGATTAGTTTACATTGTTTCAAGTTGGAAAAAAACATTCAAATATTTTTAAAATAAGTGGTTTTACACCATTGCAGCTTGAAGGAGTTGACAATGATGATATAAAGACAAGAGCTTCCAATGTAGCAATTGAAATTGGAAAAAATCGTCGACCAACATTTGACTGGGATGAGCTGTTTGGTAGATATGTTACATCATTGAGTAAATTTAAGTCTTGATTTTTGAAATGATTTAAGAAATTATTTTTTTATATTTTAGTTGACCGTTTACTCTTCTCTCTCTAGGGGGACCGATAAGCCTTTAGAGTGTGTACAAAATATAAACTTGCAATGTTAGTTTTGTCTATAATCGGTATTGGGAATGTCAAGAACGAAAATGGATGAATTTGAGAAACTGAAAATCTTACGGAATCTTGTAACATTGAAAAAGTGTTTGAATCTAAATGATCAATTTCAGATGTTAACTGTACAAAAGAAAATATTCTCTGAAAAATGCTTGAAATTATCATGGAAAATAATTCTCCATCTTTGGACTATTGTATGAGGCTTTTACGTTGTGGTCCAAATGCTTTTACTCAGTTTGTTGATATATTAATTGAAACAAAACAGAATGATATTGTGGTTTTGCTTTTAACAACTACCTAGAAAATCGTTTAAGACGGTCATTTTGTAAGACAACAAGAAATAAGTCGAATAAGTTTTGTGACGTCACTCGATTACTCCTCCTCCTAGAAGACATTTCCTATTATTGATCGTGAGTCAGTTTCATCCCACTGACAGTTCCACCATTTTTACATTGATTATATTCTGTTTAAAGCCAAGAACATGTCTCAGGTTATAGTTGAGATGAATCAGATCATTGTCATGATAATCTTGCCGTGTTCCATCGAGTAATTAAATTAGAATGCACCATTCTAACAAGCAGAGATTTTTCTATTGATTGTTCGGCACAAATCAGTCACACTGTCAAATTATTTGTATTTCAGTGTGACATGGGGATATTCAGTAGATTTAAGGGCTTCTATCCATTCATAAAACAGTTCGTAGTAACAAACTGTAAGTAAGGAGTGAACCGGCTCAATAGTAACCGAAACTTTAAAAATCGGAATTTTCATACCAATAGATAATTAATACAATCACATTTTTATGCTGATTTCAAATATACAAGTTTCATTAAGTTTAGTCTTACCCGTCAGAAGTTACGCGCCTGAGAAAATGTGCCTTATTTTCGTAAAAAGGGGAAACAACCCCCAAAAGTCATGGAACAATAATTAAAATTACACCATCAGATTCACCGTATCAGAGAACTGTACTATAGAAGTTTCAAGCTCCTATCTGCAAAAATGTGGAATTTTGTATTTTTTGCCAGAAGAAAGATCACGGATGCGTGTTTATTTCTTTGTTTGTTTTTGTTTTTTTTCAGGGGTAATCGTATCGATTCAGTAATCCTAGAATATCTTCAGAGCATTCGAACGGAAATTAAAAGTTCTAGTGCCCTTTTTAAGTGACCAAAAAAATTGGAGGGCAACTTGGCTACCTCCCACGCTAATTTTTTTCTCGAAGTCACCCAATCAAAATATTGAGATAGCCTCTTTGTTCAGCATAGTTGAAAATCTAATAAATATGTCTTTGAGGATGACTTAATCCCCAGAGTTCTCGGGGGAAGGGCTGTAAGTTATTAACTTTGCCCATTGTTTACATATAGTATTAGTTAATGGAAAGTATACAGACGTTTTAGGAGGTATTCTTATCTGGAGGAGGGGGGGCAGAGGAGGAGGTTACGGGGGAGGATCTTTCCATGGAGTATAATTCCTTGGGAGAAGGGCGCCGGATTTCACAGCAAAATTAAAAAAAACATCAGAAATTAAATAAAAAACAAGTTGTTTCAACTGAAAGTAAGGAGCAATATTAAAACTTAAAATGAAAATAAAATATTACGTATATGAGGGGGTTCGCCCCCTGGTCAATACCTCGCCTTTTACGCTAAAGTTTGTTTGTACTTTCAAAAGAGTTATCTATTCTAATTAACCGGCCTTTTTGATTCAGGGGTTCGTGATTCGAACAAAATTTGAACTTTATTGTAAAGAGCGAGGTATTGAGTAGGGGGTGAACTCCCAAATATACGTAATAAAACATACAAAGATAGAAGTTCGTTTCGTAAGTTAATTCGTAAGCTACGTCAGAACAACATTTCAAGAAAGCTGCATTAATTAAAAAACGTTTAGAAATTAAATTAAAAACAAGTTTTTTCAACTGAAAGTAAGAAGTGACATTAAAACTTAAAACTAACAGAAATTATTCCATATATGAAAGGGGCTGTCCCCTCCTCAACGCCTCGCTCTTTACGCTAAAGTTTGAATCTGTCTCACAACTTTATTTTTTAAGACAATAAAAATTTAGCGTAAAGAGCGAGGCGTTGAGGAGGGGACAGCCCATTTCATATACGGAATAATATCTGTTCGTTTTAAATTTTAATGTCGCTTTTCTTTCAGGTAAAAGAATTAGTTTTTTTTAAATTTAATACTCAAAAAAGTGACCAATCGCATGGTATAACTTTTATCTCATATGTACGATCTTTTCTCAGGATGTCATGTATTTTTGAGAATACAATCGGCAAGAGCAATATCATATTTTCCATCGTCGAATCGATGTTTGGGGGGATTTTTGTCCAAAAATCACTTGTTTTATTCAGATCATTGTAGAGGGGGTCGGAGACGTTGGACATAAACGTCACTAGAAATCATTGGGCATTGTATATGTGCTCAGCTTGTATCCACGAATCAAAATCAGAGTTTAATTCTAGCCAACGAACAAGAAACTGTCTCTTGCCCCTGCGAGGACGACTCTTTAATATCTTTTCAATCTGATACATTCCAGTGTTTTTAATTTTTGTTTTTCACAATTACAAAAACCGCAAAGAATATCATCATCTTTCATGTCACGTAGGAGATACATTATGGATGTAGTGACCTCAAAGGGGGCTCATTCGATTGGAAATTCAAAAGGCTAGTGCCCTTTTTAATAGTCGAAAGTGATAGGAGGGAAACTAACCCCCCTCTCACGCCCACCTTTTCCCCAAACACATCCAATAAAAATTTTGAGATAGTCATTTTGTTCTACGTAGTTGATTTCCAGATAGAAATTATGTTTTTGAGGAGGACACTTCCCCACAGCCCTCAGGGCAAGGGTTGTAAGTTATGCCCCGGGGGCATATAAGCTTTTTATAAAAAGCTTTATCGTAGGAACTTCAAAAAGGGCACATTCGATTGGAAACTCAAAGGGCTGGTGCCCTTTTTAATAGTCGAAAGTGATTGGAGGGCAACTAATCCCCCTCTCACGCCCACCGTTTCCCCAAACACATCCAGGAAAAATTTTGAGATAGCCATTTTGTTCAACGTAGTTGAAAATTCTGGAAATTAGGTCTTTGAGGATGATAGCCCTCAGGGCAAGGGTTCTAAGTTATGCCCTGAGGGCTTATAAGGTTTTTATAGAAAGTGTTGTCGTAGAAACTTCAAAAAGGGCTCATTCGATTGGAAATATAAATGGCTAGTGTCATTTTTAGTAGTCAAAAGTGATTGTAAGGCAACTAACACCCCTGCCACGCCCACAGTTTCCCCAAACACATCCAATCAAAATTTTGAGATAGCCATTTTGTTCAACGTAGTTGAAAGTTCTGGAAACTATATCTTTGAGCAGGACACTCCCCCTATATTCTTCAGGGCAAAGGTTACAAATTATGCCCTGGGGACATATATGGTTCATATGGAAGGAATGCTCGTAGAAACTTCAGAGAGGGCTCATTTGATTCTAAATTGAAAGTTCTAGTTCACTTTTTTAGCGTCAAAAGATATCGGAGATTAACCACCCCCCCCACGCTCTTTTTTTCTAAATGCATCCGATAAAAATTTTGAGATAGCTAGTTTGTTAAAAATAATTGAAAGGTCATATAACAAAAACTCCGGTGTCGCCACAACCCCTCAGGGCCCAGGGGCAGGCGTTGTATGTTATGCCCTGGGGGCAAATATGGTTCTTATGGAAGGGATACTTGTATAAACTTCAAAGAGGGCTCATTTGATTTAAAATTGGAAAATCTGTTTCACTTTTTAAGAGTGAAAAGAGATTGGAGGGCACCTAGCCCCCCACGCCCTTTTTTTCAAACCAATCTGATAAGAACTTTGAGATAGCCATTTTTTAAAAAATATTTCAAAGACCATGTAACAAAAACTCCGGGGTCGACACAGCCCCCAGGGCTCGAGGGCAGGCGTTGTAAGTTATGCCCTAGTGGAATATATATTTTTCCTGTGGAAGGGATGCTCGTAAAAACTTCAGAGAGGGCTTTTTTATTGGAAATTGAAAGTTCTAGTTCATTTTGTAAGAGTCAAAAGAAATTGAAGGGCGACTAGCCCCCCTACCCACGCCCCCTTTTCCCGAATGCATCCGATAAAAATTTTGAGATAGCCATTAAGTTTAAAATTGTTCAAAAGTCATATAACAAAAACTCAGGTGTTGACACAACCCTCTAGGGCCTGGGGGCAATCGTTGTAAATTATGCCCTGGGGCATATATGGTTGTTATGAAAGAGTTGCTCGTATAAACTTCAGAGAGGGCTCATTTGATTCGAAATTGAAAGTTCGAGTTCCCTTTTTAATAGTCAAAAGAGATCCTAGGGCAACTAGCCTCCCCCCACGCCTTCTTTTCCAAACCCATCTGACGAAAATTTTGAGATAGACATCTTGTTAAAAAAAATATTTCAGAAGTCGGATAAGAAAAACTCCAGTGTCAACACAACCCCCAGGGTCCCGGAGAAGGCACTCTAAGTTATGGCCTAAACGCATGTATGGTTTTTTTTAAAGTGATGCTCGTATAAGCTTCATAGAGGGCTCATTTGATTGGGATTTGAAAGTTCTAGTTCACTTTTTAAAAGTCAAGGGATTTAAGGGCAATTAGACCCCCCACGCCCTTTTTTCCCCAAACCCATCCGCTACAAATTTTGAGATAGCCAGTTTTTCAAAAATTGTTCCAAAAACTCCAGTGTCAACACAAACCCCCAGGGACCGGGCTTAGGCGTTGTAAGTGTTGTCCTGGGGGCGTATATGGTTGTTATAAAATAGATGCTCGTATAAACTTCAGAGAGGGCTCATTTGATTGGAAATTGAAAGTTCTATTTCAGTTTTTAAAAGTCAAAAGAGATCAGAGGGCAACTATCCCCCCTACGCCCCTTTTCCCTAAAATGCATCCGATAAATAATTTGAGATAGCCATTTTTCAAAAATAATTCAAAGGTGAAATAAAAAAAAACTCAGGTGTCGACACAACCACCCAGGGCCATGGGGCAGGCGTTGCTATTTATGCCCTGAGGGCATATATGGTTCTTATGGAAATGATGCTTGTATAAATTTCACAGAGGACTGATTTGAATGGAAATTGAAAGTTCTAGTTCATTTTTCAAGAGTCAAAAGAGATCGGAGGGTCCTTAGACCCCCTCCCCCACGTCCTTTTTTCCCTAAACCCATCCTATACAAATTCTTAGATAGCCAATTTTTAAAATAGTTCAAAGGTCAGATAATAAAAACTCCGGTGTCGACAAAACCTCCAGGGCCCGGAGGGTATGCATTGTAAGCTGTATCCTGGATTCGCATGTGGTTCTTATGAACGGGATGCTCGCATAAACTTCAGAGAGGGCTTATTTGAATGGAAATTAAAAGTTCTAGTTCATTTTCTCAAAGTAAAAAAAGATCGGGGGAACTAGCCCCTCCCGCCCTCCACGCCTTTAAGTTTACCGATTGGATAAACCCATCCGATAAAAATTTGAGGTGACCGTTTTGTTAAAAATAGTCCAAACATCCGATATTATGACTCCGGGGTCAACACAACCCCCAAGGGCCCAGGGACAGGCTTTGTATGTTATACTTTGGGGATATATATGGTTCTTATAGAAGGGGTGCTCGTATAAACTTCAGAGAGGCTCAGTTGATTGAAAATAGATAGTTCTAGTTCACTTTTAAAGAGTCAAAAGAGACCGAAGAGCAATTAACCCCCCCCCACGCCCTTATTCCCCATATCCATCCGGTAAAAATTTTTAGATAGCCATTTTGTTAAAAATAGTTCAAACATCAGATAATAAGAACTTCGAGGTTGACGCAACCTGAGTTTTTCACTTTGATATTGTTACTTTGACACCAGTTTTGAAACTGTTTGATACAGTTTTGGTACAGACTTGGATACAGTTGATTTTTAAAAAAGTTTGATTGTAAATAAGGAATTTTTAAAAGCTTGAAACTTTTTGTAATCAAAAACGAATAAAAATCAATTAAAAAAACTTTCCGAAAATAAATTTTCCAAAGAGAAGTAAAGATCATTTTAAACTTAAGCTCATCAGATACAAATACCTGTTAAGATTCAAACTCAAAACGACAAGAAATTACTATTAAAGAATAAATGAAACCCAAAACGAGCAGATAAATAAACATCATAGCAAAAAAACATACAACAAGTAATAATATAAATGAACAAATAAATGTTAAAGTGAGTAATTTTTAGATTAGATATGAAAATGAAGCTTACAACGAAAAATATTTTGCAATTGAAGCATAAATGAAACTTAAAACGAACAAAATTAAATAAACAATCAATGCAAACAAACATACAATAGATATTGATGTAAATGAATAAATAAATCTTAAAACGGGTGAAACTGAAATTGAATATGCAAATCAGGCTTGAAACGACCAAAAATCACTGTAAACAAGAGTTTTGGTATCGCCTCCTTCTCTCACTGTAAAAGTCTAAAACCTACTGCGTCATTCGTGCTTTACTGAAAACCAATTTTTTGACAAATATTTTCTTTTGTACTTAATATTGAAAATAAACATTAAAATTATAGTAAAATTTTGAACTGAGGAGCTGTCAGCAATTAATATCATTATACATCAAATATTCTGTTTTCTTAATTAGCTCTTTCTAAAGTTGTTCGAAAACTTCTTTCTAAAGTTTTCAGCCGATTTCGCCTTTATTGAACTATGACTATGATAGAGCATTGTGTTACGTTCTTTACATGTGGATT
The DNA here is from genome assembly GCA_027921565.1 of Artemia sinica. Lineage (NCBI taxonomy): Eukaryota > Metazoa > Arthropoda > Branchiopoda > Anostraca > Artemiidae > Artemia > Artemia sinica. Next base: position 34,336,185 of record CM051261.1, on the reverse strand, counting down.
AAAAAATTCACTACCCCGATCCGTTTGAATCTTCTTATAAAAATGATGTTCAAGGATGATTTCAAGAGCTTTAACAACTTCATCAGCTCACTTTGACTGCGGTGGAATTGTGTAAGCCTAGCGACTAAAAACCTGCTGGTAATATTTGCAATGGGTAAAAGGCTTTAGTTTTTTGATAGTGACTACCACGAACTCTATGATTGCAATGTATGGTGTAACTTGACTCTTTCGCAAATACTTTGCCACTAGCTTCTTTTCAAGTCCATTGACTTGAGCAAGTGTGGTGGGTGAACTTAAACTTTCCACTTCACCAATATTCTCATAAACATGTTTCAAAGCTTCAACCATTTTGAACGTAAATACGTAGTGAAGTGTCCACTGCCCTTTGCATACTAACAGGTGATGGTGAGAGTTATGCAGTGATATTAAGACGCCTTCGTTTGAGCCCTCCCCCTAAATTTCGTCAAATCATCAATGCCACTTTGCGTGGTAGTATTTTCCGGAAATGATTTAAAAACATCTTTTGGAATTTGACAAAATTCCTTTAATTATTTTAAAACATGTTTATGGCCAATAAGACTTTTGGGGAAGTTTCGTGAGTTTAAAAATTTATGCAAATGACTTTCAAATGATACAAGTCTTTTACCATTTGTGATTAAATATGATAAAAAACCAAGTAGAATGTAGGTCTTGCCATGGATTGTAACTTTATTCCCACCATCACTAACATCAATTTGAGCATGTTCACTTTCAGTGAGAAAAGTTAAGAGTCTTTTACACTGCTCACGATAGGAATGAGGCATTAGATCTGCAACAATTTTCAAAACTTCAGACAAAACGTCTTCTTTTGGTGGTGTTGGTTTTGGTGGTGGTGATGGAGAATTTTGAGTCATTTACTTTTTGTGATCAATGACATTTACATTGACGATTTCTCATGGTAGGGTTTATGTTTGTCGACTCGTCGAAGTGCATTTTGAAGCAAAATTAATTTTTAATGGTCGACAATTGTCTCATTGTTAGCGAATTTATTGAGACTGTCCTCGAAATGCTCCTTTGTCGAAAGGACGATTTCTATTGGAGTCAATTTTTTAGGGTTTGGCCATCTAGAGAAAACTATTTACAAGTCCTGCAATGATCGGCAGTAAAAGTGTAAAGATGCTACCACCCACTTGAAGAAATCGTATTATTTTAAAATCGTTTCCTTTATTCTTGGATTCTGCTAGGGCACGTACAAGAAAACGTTGTTGCTTTGTTTGTTGCTTAACTACTTCTGGCAGTTGAACATTGCCTTCAATTAAATTTAAACAAAGCTCTGATTTGAGATTAATGAATTCTCTGTCAACACCATGTTTGAGTGTAGCCTTCCTAAACAGTTGTTTTGAATTATCTTGGACGGGGAATAAATGTCGGTGTTCATGTAGTTTCTTCGGTTTCATGATTGCAAATAACAGCCTTTTCTACTATTCACCGGCAGATATAATGTAATTTCATTTTCGAAAATATCAGTGACAAGACGTAAATCCTCGGGTGTGTTCTAGTTGAGGTCCAGTAGAATGTAACCATAGTTTCTATTTGTAGCCTAATAGTATGCCGAGGGTAAAAATCTCGGTTCCCCCGAATATGCTTGTCTATTTAAAGTTTTGAGAGAGCTGGAATCACGAACAATCCTAGAGGTGATATAGTAGGTACAATTCAAAGCAAGTGTCCTCATACACTTGCTTTGATGAAAGAGATTGTGTAGAACTAGGGTTACAAAAATCTGTTCATGATGAGATCGGATAGTGAACAATTTTGACATATCATGAGACCATTCTTCAATGGATTCAGCTAAATCATCAACAATCAACCAAGAGTATGGTTCAATACTATTAAAATGTCAAGTCACTGTATGAATTTTGTTTCTGGTGCAATAGTCTTTATTTTATCTTAGGATTCTTGCCAACACTGTACCAATAGTAAATGTTGTTTGGGTTTTCTAAAAACATTTTATTATGATTTTGAATTATTTTGGTTAAAAGTCTCGTTTTGCCAGACATTGACGGTCCACAAAGAAACGGTATGAATGGAGTTTTAAATTGAAACCTAGTCCCTCGCAGCAGTGTTAAGATACAACTGACTGTAGATTGCATCTGTCCCTTGAATAGATTATAATAATTCCTTAATGGTTCGAGAATAATAAAGCTAATGAATAATACCTCTATTTTATTTACAAATAAAAGGCACTAGCAAAAAGATAAGTTCAAAATAATAATACATGTTCATTTGCAATAAAAAGGCACTATAAAAAAGCACTTATCACAATAATAATAATACTTAGAAAGGACCAAACCTTCCCCTCCCATCCCCAGGAAGGTTTTGGTGGCCTCTGAATGCGGCCGGACGAGAATGCGGCGGTGCCTACACACATCGTAAAAGAATCACAACATGAGTTTTTTTAGATTTTTGTTATTGCGCTGCCACCAGCAATGTTTTTATTAAATATAACGTTTATTTATTTCCTATGCAAGAGGATCATATTGGAGTTTACGATGGTGAATTATTTGAAGTTTTGATCGGCAAAGATTTGAGCACATTCGTTTGGGTCGGTCACAACGTCATAACGACTTTGATTGTGCACTCTTTCGCAAATTTCACCGAAGGCTGAATTTAAAATGAGTTTGAAGATTTTTTTCAACCTTCGTTTTTGCTTCTGAACGTTTACTGACAAAAGTGTCAGTAAACGTTTTCAAATAGGATTTTTGGTCGAATTTGAGGGCTCTATGTATCTTTGTGCCATTGAAACCGTTGGCTAGCATCGTCCGCAAAATAACGTGATGTACAACGATATTCACTTTCGGATGAAGATCGGCAACAAGTTTTCGTTTTGAAGGTATCTCGTGCACAGCCCTATCCTCTACCGAAGATATATTATATAGAATCAAAGAGTCCTTTGTCACCGGTTTGCTTATGCACGGAAAAAAAATCCTTTACCGAGTCATGAGCTCCACCAGTATTTCAGCATCAATTTAAAAAAAACATCCTTGCGGTCCATTCTCCTCAATACGATCAATGTTGGGGAAATTGTAAGCACAAATATGGTTTATTTAAGCACAAGCCATCGTAAGCACAAGCACAAGCCATTTATAATTACCACACGGCAAAGAGTAGGGAGACACTGCCGACGAATAAAGGGAGTTCATATTCAAAACAACTGCATCCGACTTTACACTGGTGTCCAGTCGGGTCAGTTTTAAGGATATGATCTTCACGAAAACATACCCTCCCCTCATTGATCTCTCTACAAATAGATGCTGATCCACGTCGGTGATCAAGCATTTTTTCTTTAATGATTTTAAGAATTCAATCCATCACCAGATGAGGAATGGAAAAATAATAACCCAAATCCAACCCCAATTTCCCATAGATTTTGTCCGTATTCTTACACACAATATCCAGCAACGTCAATACATCATTTGCCAGGTACATCTTACAATAATCCTCCCCATTTTTACACGCTCCCTTAGCCCAAACCTTCTAGGTGAATTCATAGTCGGCAGTAGTGTATTGACTCTCGTGATTTGAATCCTAAAACGATTCGGTGGACGGGTAATTTATCCTCACGAGGCCTCGAGGTGGAATAGTAGTACTTATACGGTTATATTATTATTATTATTATTATTATTTATTTCTAACCCACACTATACAGAGGTACAATACGTTGAGTATCACGAGGAAAAACACATAAAATGCAACACAAATCAATATAGAAATCAAAGATTACCAGTTACAGAGTAACACATAAAAATTGAAAAGAAACTAAAACAAAAGAGAAACAACATGAAAGGAGGGGGAAAAGAAAGCGTTGTAATAGAAACTTCGAAAAATTCAAAGGGCTAGTGCCCTTTTTAATAGTCAAAAGTGATTGGAGGAAAAGTAACACCCCTCCCACGCCCACCATTTCCCCAAAAACATTCAATAAAAATTTTGAGATAACCATTTTGTTCAGTGTAGTTGAAAAGTCTAGAAATTATGTCTTTGAGGATGACACTCCCCCCACAACCCTCTGCGCAAGGGTTGTAAGTTATGCTTTAGGGGCATATAAGGTTTTAAAGAAAGCGTTGTCGCAGAAGCTTCAAAAAGGGCTCATTCGATTGGAAATTGAAAGCGTTGAGTTCGTTCGATTGGAAATTGAAGGCGTTAGTTGAAGGCAACTAACGCCCCCCTTAATCCTACCATTTCCCCAAACACATCCTATCAAAATTTTGAGATAGACGTTTTGTTCAACGTATTTTGAAAGTTCTGGAAATTAGGTCTTTGCCAGCGCTGTCGTAGAAACTTCAAAAAGGACTCATTATATTGGGAATTGAGACGGCTAGTGCCTTTATTAATAGTCAAGAGCGATAGGAGGGCGAATGCCCCCCCCCCATACCCATCATTTCCCCAGACACTTCCGATCAATATTTTTATATAGCAATTTTGTTGAAAGTAGTTGAAGGGCCCTGAAATTATGTTTTTGAGTAGGACAACCCCCAACAGCCCTCAGGGTTAAGGTTGTAAGTTATACCCTGGGGGCATATAGTGTCATATAGAAAGTGTAAAAACTTCAAAAATGGCTCTTTCGATTGGAAATTGAGAGGGTTATTGCCCTTTTTAATAGTCGAAAGTAATCAGAGGGAGAATCCCCCCCACAACGCCCATCATTTCCCCAAACAGTTCCGATCAACATTTTGATATGGCCATTTTGTTCAACGTAATTGAAAGGTCTGGAAATTATGTCTTTGAAGATGACAACCCCCCCCCATAACCCTCATGACAAGGGTCGTAAATTATGCCCTTAGGGCATATAACGTCTTTATAGAAAGTTTTGTCGTAGAAGCTTCAAAAAGGGCTCATTCGATTGGAAATTGAGAGGACTAGTGCCTTTTTTATTAGTCGAAAGTTATCAGAGGGTAAATGTCTCCCTCCACGCCCATCATTTCCCCAAACACTTCCAATCAAAATTTTGATATAGCCATTTTGTTAAGCCTATCAGAAAGATCTGGAAAGTATGTCATTTAGGATAACAAATCCCCCCAGCCCTCAGGGTAAGGGTTGTAAGTTGTGCCTTGGGGACATCGGCTATAGGGTTCTTATAGAAAGTTTGGTCATATAAACTTCAAAGGGAGCTCATTGGATTGGTAATCAGACGCTCTAGTGCTCTTTTTATGAGTCAAATTGATCAAGGGGCAGGTACCCTCTCACCCCTACACACACGTCATATTGTCCCGAAATGCGTCTAATAGAAATTTTGAGATAGCCATTCTATTCAAAATAGTCTAAATATCATATAACAAGGCTTTTGGGGTTAAAACAAACTCCAGAGATTAGGGGCAAGGTTTGTAAGTTATGCCCAGGGGGGTACTAAAAGTTTTTATGGAAAGGACGGTTGTTCAACTTCAGAAGTTATGCCCAGGGGGGTACTAAAAGTTTTTATGGAAAGGACGGTTGTTCAACTTCAGAAGAGGCTCAGCCTTTCTCCCTGAAAAAGACTATGTCAGTATAAAACAAACAGAAATTAATCAAAAAAAAATTTTGCACAGAATAAGTTTTTCAAAAAAAAGTAAAGAACTCCATTAAACCGAAAATAAACGAAAATAGAATCAAATAATCTACCAAGTATACAACTACCACAAATCAGTATCAATACATAAATGAAACCCAAAACAAACATACATTAAAATAAGTCAAACTCAAAACAAGAAGAAATTAGTCTGAGTAGGGTTCTAAACCCTATGCTTTCTAAAAGCCAGAATATAATTCGTACTTTACTGAAAAGAATTCTTTTAAATATTTCCACTTATAACTTTAAGAAAACAAAAATTAAGTAAGATTTTGAGGAATAAATATCAGCATATGTATATTAAACTGATAATGTACATTTTTTCAGTAAATTCATTTGAATTTTTTTCAGTAAAGTACAAATTATATTCTGGCTTATAGAAAGAATAGGGTTTAGAACCCTACTCTGATTAATTTCTGCTCGTTTTGAGTTTGACTTATTTTAATTTCTGTTAGTATTGGGTTTCATTTATGTATTTATGCTGATTTGTGGTAGTTGTATGCTTGGTAGATTATTTGATTCTGTTTTTGTTCATTTTCGGTTTAATGGAGTCCTTTACTTTTTTTTTAAATTATTTTGCGCAAAAAGTTTTTTTTTAATTAATGTAACAAAAGAGCCAACTCTTTAGGTAGCAAAAGTCCTATTCTGGGTTTTATCCCTCCCTCCGCTCGCTTAACCAGCTACGGTCGGCGGGTCAGGCTTTCTCCCCTTGTACATTTGCCCTCCTGGACGGACCCACTATTTTGGCTCTTGCGAAAATACAAAATGCCATACTGCCAGTTTTTTATATAGTTTTTATTAGTCTATAGCGGTGTTCATGGTACCCAGGATATTTGAATACATTTTAAATTTTCTAGCTTGATTAGTTTAGCTTATTTTATTAACTCCGAATAACGCAAACCAAGAAAAATGTTTAACCTTGAAAAATTTCTCCTCCTGGGCTTCTTGTATTCTTACTATATAGTTCAAATCTTACATCTTGATTTTCTTGTTCGGCAATTACTGACGTCACGGACATAATTCTGGTTAGGCCTGAGAAAATTTACTATAGAACATCTTTGATAAAGAAAGCTCAAACGAACCAAAAACTGGCAAAAACACGGATTTTAAATATTTTACAATATTGCACAGAGGCCGGGGGCAGTGATAAGACCCATACGCTGGGAGGAGAGACCTATGGACCAAGGCCCCCACCAAAATCTTGAGATTTCTATTATTTCATCCTTATTTTCATTTTTTTTATGATTGTCCATAATTGTGGGTTTCTTAATTTAGCCCACTTCGTGATATTTTGTGCCCTCTTCGAAATTAAACTCCTGCCTGCCAGTCTCTGCTGATCAGCAGCATGTGTAAGAGGGTGCTCAGGATTTGTGGCTCTAATGCATGTTCGTATAACTTTAAGTTAAAACTACAAAAAAATGAAGTGGTGAGGGATCAGTCACGGGTCCGAGAACTATTTCTCCAAAATTCATGTTTAAACTCTTATTAGTGGAGTTTTCACTACAATAAAAAGACTTGTCGAAATAATGCATAATCCCTTTTCATCATTTTATTTTTTGAGCGAAGATCAGGTCAAAAAGTCTTCGCGGTGTCAAATTTGCAGACATTAGCTGAATAAGACGGGTTATTTTGGTATCAATTCTAAGATTATGCTAGATAAACTTTAATCAAGTAATACTGAAAGAACTTTATATTATCATTGCCGGACTTACGCATTGCACTGAAAACATTCTCCTCAAAGGACCCTCACCCGTCAGAATCCTTCTGCTTTGTAGTTTCTCAGCCTGTATTTATCGTCCATACATTGCCTTATTTCAACATGTGATAGAACCTTTCTACCTAAAATAAAGAAACAAACGAAAATCCCTCGCCCTACTTCTCCCATTTCCTATTCCTCTCAGATTCATCGTTTATTTTGTTTCATTTTTTAGTGCAATTATCTCTGTTTTACGTGTTTTTAACATTTTTCTGTAAAATTCTATATAAAGTATGATTTAAAAATGTGAATACGACCTTTAAAGGCTTGTCACAGTTAAGGTTTACGCTATACATCTCATCTTCAATGAAGTAAACATACCATCTCTACAAATGTGTCCGGTAGACAAAATAGAGAAAATCTCTCTCACTCTATAAACCATTTGTGACACAGAAGTGTTAGGTACGCCCTTTCGTGCTGGGAAAAACAATATCACCATTATTCCTGGTGACACAAACTGCACTATAGACATATATTTATCTAATTGTTTCGATGTATTCCTCTTCACGCCTCTTATTCTTTCCTTCAGGTATATTAAATGATTTAAGATTTGATTTAAAAAAAAGCCACTCTTTATTTTCTTAAGCCGAAATTCAATATTAAGCAAGCCTTGCCTTATGCTACTCGAATAAAGTTTCAAAGCTGCGGAAATAGCTATTTGGTGAAATCTTGATCTGTTTGAAACTGAAACTCAGCTCAGTGTATAGGGTGAAATTGGTCTCGCATTTCCGTGAAAGTTGTGAATTGTAAAGGGAATTAGTGACTGCATCATTTACCCGCCATATTGATTAATTAACCACATAATAGTCTTTTAAAATAATTTCACATATCTACTACTAACAGGGTAGCTTAAAAGTAAACTTGTAATATGTTTGGATTCAAAAATCAATTTGAAGGAATCAGTACTTTTGCATCCCGACTTTATGTTTTATGAGAGAAGATAGCAGGAATTTCAAGATCCAGGGGTTTGCGCAGAATCGAGCTATATTAAAAAAAAAAATAACCGGGGCCACCCATAGGGATGATAGCGCACATGGTGCATTTGTGCAAAGAATTCAACCTTTGTTTAGACTCAACTCCAACTTCAATCGATTATATCCCCCCTTCCGTCTGTGAGAAGCTATTAAATCTGGCTCGCATTTTGTTACAAGTATTTGATAATCGTTTGTTGTTCTGTTGTTGTTGTTTTTTTCTGCAGTGATAACCCCTAAAATAATTGTGACTGTATCTCTGACGGGCTACGTGCTTAATTAACTCAGGCTCATTGTCATGCTTGAACTAAAGCGTGATACAGGCACCCAGGCTAGGCTTGGCCGCGTTAACCCAACTTTGGTTGGTCAAACTTTGTCAAAATTTACTAAACATTTACCAAAGTTGCGTCAAAAGTTACAAATCTTTTGCAAAATCTTAAGTTTGAAAATCGTCTTCACTACAATTACTTTTTGCAACAGCATTTGTTAATCTGAAAATATAGTCAATTACTTATGTTCATTCAAAATCTGTTATCAAAATAACCGCTTAAACTTCAACTTTCAAACGTGTGGCCATGACCTACAAGTCAGGAGGGAGGTATGTAAACTATGGGCTCTGATCCTAGATAAGACAGAGTTGCAGGCTCTTGTTGCTGGAAAGTATGACTAGACAAAATTTTTAAATGAGTTTCTAAGCTCCCTGACAATGTAAAATTACCTGTTCGATACTATTTACACACCAGTTAAATTACTTTTTTCCTAAATTTTTACCTATTTTTACTTTTTCCTAATTTTACCTATTTAATAATAAAAAAATTAACAGGATTTTCAAGTAGAAAGAAGAGAAATGTTAAGCATTGATTGTTCTTTCAAACGCTGTCAGATCCAGGGGGCCATGGGGACCCCGGATCCCCAGGATTTTTCCTGGCGACCTCATTCCTTGTGTTTTTCTGTTTTTCCCTCTTTTTTAAAAATAAACTTGTCAGTTTGGTCAATTGTTGGTACCTTTGTCACATTGCCCCCCCCCCTCTTTTGTTATGTCATTGACGCCCTTATCACATTGGGCCCTCTTCCTAAAATTTTGCTCTAGATCCGCTCCTGCTTCCAAATACCTAGATGAGACAGAGTCAAGGGCTCTAATGCCCAGAAAATATGATAAACCAGGGTCGTTAAATGAGTCTTAAATCGATTTAGGCCATTTCCAAATGGTTCAAAACAATTTCCAACAACTTGCTTGTATATTTTATTGCTGGTTAGTGCTCTGGGAGCAAATCCAAATTGAATTAAAATTATCAGTTTTAGTCTATGCCAAAATTATTTCGTATATAGTTCTGTTTTCTTTTTTGGAAGACAGTCATGTTACTGATTGTCTTATTTTCCTCCAAAGCTTCATTTTGAATTTTTTTGGATGGAGGTTGTACTATAGAAAACTCTCAATTGGCTCTTATTTCCGGGAAATTTTTCCCTTTATAACAAATTATATTGAATCCTCATTGAGAGAGGAACATGCTACTTTAGCCTTCTTCCAAATGGTGTCCCTGTGCTTTTGCTAGTTTTAGTAATGCCTGGACATAGGGTGGGTTGAAGGAAGAAGTCCCCATTATGAGGACAGTCGAAGTGCCTTTCAATAAAGAAGCTGCAATTTCTTAGAATGTATGAAGAACTGCAAGGACTGTGTTCCTGGAGGAGGATGATCAAGGGGTCCAACTCCCCTGCCTCTTGGGAAATACCCTTTGAAATTGAAGTAATAATGTACACAAAATGAAACACGCACTACTTGATTGAATTAAACATCTTGCTCCGAAGCGTCGCCAACATAGAGGCCATCAGCCCGCCAGACATCAGCGGCAATAGTCGTGTCCAGATTCCAGAATGGTTTGTTCTGGACGAGGATTTGAACTTCGTTTGGGTTGACGCTTCGGGTAGAGAGCCCACCACTGATGACGTCCACCCATCTTGTGCGTGGTCTTCTTCTGGGACCTTTCTAGCCTGATCTGGCGTCCGTTAAGTATTGTGAGCTTAGTCCCATCATGGGCAGTTGTATCATTGACCGCAGTAGCAGCAAGGTAGTTATTGAATTGGTCAGATGGCTCTGAGTTTAGAAGTTTCTCGAAGTGGTCTCTTCGTTAGCACAGGGACTTGGATTATTCCTGCATATTTTCACCACTGGCGTTTTGAAGGTACTTTGGTGTCTAACTATGTTGATCTTAGAAATCTCGGACGACCTTGCATGGGGATCGTATGTCCTTTTTCTTAGTAGCCTCTTAAAGGTCGTATTCTGTCAATAAAGGTATTGTGGTGTCTCTGCACCATGGTGTTTGGCTCTCTGTTTAGTTGCCTACATGCCGTCATGTCCCTTCGAAGGTGATCTTCTCGTTTGCAATCAAAGATGGGGTGGAACTCATTACTGGTCATTTTTTTTGTGCTACTTCATCCGGGCTATACCTTTCAGTATTCGAAGAAAATTAGCTTAGGCTCAGTTAAAATCTACGTTTAAAAAAGAAAAGAAAAAAAGTATGTATGAGGCAGAATCCATGTGCTTTCTAAGTGCTTTGGAAGACTGTTCACTGGTTAGAAGGTGCCTAACACAAACACCAGTTCTATTGAACTATGCATCCAATACTCTTCTCAGTATGCCACAATGACGTGTTAGTTGACCAGAACTTATTTCAATCTGCAATCTACGTTTTAGGTATATTTTTATTAAATATTTAGTATACAGAGATGGTATTTTTATTGAGTTAGGTTAAGTTAAGTATTTAATATAATACGTTCTGTGTGGAACCCCTACCATAATTCTTTGTTATAGTTTCCATAATTTTGTTTCTAAAGTGTTGTATTTTCATCTTATTTTGGTATATTTCATTATGATTAACCTAACTTCACTTCTTGAGTGTGTACTGGCTAAGACACTAGTACTTAATAATAAAATATAATAAATAAATTAAATTTTAATAACTAATCACGACCTAACTGAATGTCGAAAACACAAAACAAAAATCATCTTCAAAGAGAAGATTTTAAATTATCTTCAGAGAAAATTTCCAATTACTTAACCCTTGTGCCACAGGCCAAGTATCTTCCCGGCTTTCTAAGAAAACGAATAAATAGTTCAGTGCATATAGCAGTGAAGACGATTGATTTTCACCTCAGAACAGTGTGAAATTATTTACAACACCCCAAAAGCCCTTTTATAAATCCCATTTTAATGAATACCTTTCGGGTAAACAGGTTCCTGTTTTCTTTGAGATTGAACCTGAAAAGAAATTCTTGCAATTTAAAAACGGTAAAAGCAGGTAGCACTTCAGGCTTATGATAAACATGAAGCATTATAAGCCAATTAAATTTTCTGCCTATCTCCTAATTCGCTTAAGCTCGAAGTTATCATTAATAAAAGACAAATAATAGCAATTGTAATAGCCACGATACCTGCAAATAGGTGGTGGTAGGGGGGGGGGGGGGGGTATCTGGCACTCGGCCCCATCCCTTGCATCAGAATACTATAAATATACAAAAAGTATATTTTGCATATTAGAAAAAAACGATACTTTTCTGTTTTAAAACATGTTTTGTTCACCCCACCTCTCTTTAAGGATATTTATAGTGCCCATTCTTCTGATACGGTTGTGCAGAGGTAGGCACGTACACATAAGCGTTTTCGGGGGAGTCCATAATACGAAAATTTAGGGGTGGGTGGGGGGGGGGTATAAAAACAAATTTATTGGATAATCTAAATGTAAAGGGCCCAGAAATTCAAGAATATTTAGGATTTTGGTACTAAGTCATGAGCCCCCCCCCCTAAGTGCGTCCCTGTGCAGTGGCTTTCAGTATTTGGGCTGCATGCTAGAATCTGGTGACTTGAAATAAGAGTGTTCGATTAACCGCCAACACAAGCATGTAAAATCGGAGTCCAGCATGTCATATAATTTGTTTTCAAGATTAAAGAAACTTATAATTTTGCAAGCAGGTCTCAGCTCAGATCGCAGGCTTGGCGTGTGCAACGAAGTTTCTTTGCTGCGAGTTTCATTCAGTGAAAACCGGACCTAGTAAAGAGCAAATCTTGGCTCACAGTAGACGATCATTAAGAAAGGTTCTTCCGAAAAAAAAACTGTCTGGTGAAAAAAAATTATTAACGTACATTCATTTGCGATATTAATTGTTATTTAAGTTAATCTTAAACAAATTCACCAAAAATTACGAAAAAGAGCCCGAAACTCCTCAAACATATAAGATGTCAAATCGAAACCCGCCAAAATCCTAAATTTTCTCTTATTCCTCGGCATGTCTTATTCGACTTATCAAATAAAATTTGTGGTTTTGTTATTGCCCCCTGTTAAGTGTTAATATGTATCTTCATCTCTGATTGATTCCACACACTAGACGTCTTGGATAGGTATAACTAATTTTCACCCCCTTTCCCTGTAATCTTATGTCGATCCGTGATTGGCGCACGAACTAAAATCTAGCGATAAAACCCCCGAAAAAAATTACGGCACTTATCTGTTAGCCAGTACACACTCGAAAATGTGGATCTACAGGCTTGGGAGATGGATGGAATATATATAATTTGGGCTGTATATTTGCACATTAGGGGGGGGGGGTTACGTATAGCGGGGCTGCATGCAAAATGTAACTAACCAAATTACGAGCTAAAGGTTTATTAAAATATAGCTACAATGTAGTTTTTCACTGAGCCAAAGCTAATAATTGTCTCCGTATAAAAACATCAATAAATCAGTTGTTGTCGGATTTTATAGATCCAAGTTCTTGAGTGTGTACTGGCCACAGTTTATATAATTATCCAGTATGATCTTTCCCTATCTCACCCATTATAAAAATCCGGACCAAGGTGCGAGTGCTCCAGAGAACGTTTTTGCAGATAGAAACATAAGCGGAATCAGATCTTTTCACGGGTAGACAAGTCAGACTGTAATCTAATCGGAAACAAGTGGAAACCCGCTATTACGAATAATGCACTTTGTTGGAAACAATCGGAAACAGACTAACCCGCTAATGCAGAAAGAAGTGGGAGGAGCTTTTTGTTCGTACCGAGAATGAAGACCAGAAATGATCTGCGATAAACTTACTGGATAATTATATAAACTGTGGTACTGGCTAACAGATAAGTACCAAAATTACTAACATATTTTTTACCGGAATAATGCAACTTTGTAAGACCGGGTTTACCTGGGTGCTAATGTTGATTTGTTCTTGCTTTGTTCTGGAGAAGGGCTGAGACTCATATTCTGGAATTGGTCAAATTTTTCGATTATATTTGCCATTGGGAAATGTTTATTACCATTTAAAAATTTCGGTGAATTCTGTTCCCAAGCCGCTTTTGGCGCTGGTTCTGGTGCCATAGCCCCCAATAGTTGCTGCTTGGTTAGCACTGACGTATTGTTATCCAACAGTTCGTGGTAACGAACAGTAAGTAAGGAGCGACCCAGCTCAATAGTAACCGAAACTCTAAAAAACGGAATGTTGATACCAGTAGATACATCAAAACAATAAGATTTTTATGCTGATTTCAAATATATAGGTTTCACCAAGTTTAGTCTTACCCATCAAAAGTTACTCAAAAAATTGCCTTATTTTCGAAAAAAGGGAGAAACACCCCCTAAAATTGATAGAATCTTAATGAAAATCAAACCATCAGATTTAACGTAACAGAAAACCCTACTGTTGATATTTCAAGCTCCTATCTGCAAAAATGTGGGATTTTGTATTTTTTACCAGAAGAAAGATCACTGATGCGTGTTTATTTGTTTGCTTTTTTTCCCAGGGGTTATCATATCGATTCAGTAGCCCTAGAATATCGTGAGCGGGCTCATTCGAACTTAAATTAAAAGTTCTAGTGCTCTTTTTAAGTGACCAACAAATGGGAGGGCAACTTGGCCCCCTCCCAAGCTCATTTTTTTCCCGAAGTCACCCAATCAAAATTTTTAGATAGCCATTTTGTTTAGCATAGTCGAAAATCTAATAAATATGTCTTTGAGGATGACTTAAACCCCACAGTTCCCGGGGGAAGTGCTGCAAGCTATAAACTTTGCCCATCCTTTACATATAGTATTGGTTATTGGGAAGTATACAGACGTTTTCAGGAGGGATTTTTTCTGTGGCGGGAGGGGTGGGGGGTCGGAGTAGGAGATTACGTGGGAGGATCTTTCCATGGAGGATGTTTTCTTGGGGAAGGGATAGTTTTATGAAGGGGGCGACGGATTTCACAGCATTATTTAAAAAACGATCAAAAATTAAATTAAGAAAAGAAGTTTTTTCAACTGAAAGTAAGGAGCAACATTAAAACTTAAAACGACATAAATTATTACGTATATGAGGGGGTTCACCCCCTAGTCAATACCTCACTCTTTACGCTAAAATTTTCTTAGCACTTTCAAAAGAGCTATCTCATCTAATTAACCGGCCTTTGTGATTCAAGGGTTTGTGATTCGAACAAAATTCAAACTTTAGCGTAAAGAGCGAGGTATTGACTTGGGGGCGAACCCCCTCATATACGTAATAACATATACGCAATAAAAAACAATGAAAAAAAAAAACAAGCGATACGGCTCTATAGTAATCGAAACTTTAATAAACGGAATTTTGATGTCAATAAACATATATCAAAAGAATGGACTTATAATGCTGGTTCAGCATTGCATGTATTAAATACGTAACCTATCCTAACCTAACCTAGGTAGCCTACCTCCCCCCTCTAAACCCCCCAAAAAACAGTTCAAACATCGTATACGCAATCAAAACCACGCTATGGATTGCATTACTCTGAAGCCGTCTCTTGAATTAACCCGTCAAAAATGGGTTTTTCGTGACTGGTTCCCTTGTAAATGTCCATATAATGGGAAAGTACCGAAAAAAGTTTCTTATTGTTCCAATTAAACGAAGATAGTGTTTCAGAAGTCGCTCTTAAAGAATTGGGATAAAATTCATAAGTTACGTATATTTATTACTAACAAAAACGTTCGTAAATAAAATTAAAAGTTATAGTGCCCTTTTTAAGGAACCAAAAATTGAAGGGCAACTAGGTACCCACCACCACCCTTTTTTTCTAAAATTCGTACGATAAAAATTTTGAGAAAGCCATTTAGCTGAAAGAAATAGAATTAATATGCAAATGTTGTTTTATTTATTCGTATACGGTTAGCTAATTTCAAAACCTGCATTAACTCAAAAACCTTCAGAAACTAAATAAAAACACAAATTTTTTTAACAGAAAGTAAGGAGCGACATTAAAACGAACAGAAATTATTCCGTATATGAAGGGGGTAGCCTCCTCCTCAACACCTCGCTCTTTACACTAAAGTTAAAATTGTCTCCCAATTCTTTAAAAACGACTTCTGAAACACTATGTTCGTTTAATTGGAACAATGAGAAGCTTTTTTCAAAAGCATCAAAAAGCTTTAGCGTAAAGAACGAGGTGTTGAGGAAGAGGCAACCCCCTTCATATATGGAATGATTTCTGTTCGTTTAAGTTTTAATGTCGCTCCTTACTTTCTGTTAAAAAAAACTTGTCTTTTTATTATTGTTATAAATAATGGTTAGTGATTTTGCTCAAATTGTTTGGCAATCAATTTCTGAAAATTAGTGGTTAGTTATTTAAGACTATGATGAATAAAATAGAACTGTGATTTTTGAACCGCCCATGTTTAAATACCTTTCAAAATAGAAAAAAGTGATTTTTGTTGGACGTCTAAAATAACCAACGAAAGGCCTGGAGGAGGGGACTGGAAACGGTTTGCGCCCAATCCCGATTTTTTTGGTAAAATATATAGACTACATCCAAAATAAAATTTTAATTTTCTTCCCTTTTCATGAAAAATAAAACCGTGTTTTTTAAACGATTTGTTATTATTTTTTAACGCTTATTTTTTAAGCACTCAATTTGCAATAAAACCACACGGTATTTGATTCGAAAGTTATGTCTTCTGACGGGTCTGGCGGAAATGGTAGCATTGTCAAGGTCACTACGTCAAGACCAGCCAGACCGAGAGTAGGTCGCAAAACTGTTCAAGATATTGATCGTTCGGATCGACAAAGCGCACACTAATTGACTTAAACAAAGGAAAAACAAAGTCAAACTTCTAAATGCAAGTGGAGGCGTGAATAGGGGCGGGAGAATTTTTTGCTCTCCCCCTAGAATTTGATTTTTTTGGTGCTTTCATTAAAAATACATTTTTTTTTTGGTATTTTCGTCGAAAAATTGAGAATAAAAACGAAATTGTCCTTTCTAGATTTAGAAAAGTATATTTCCCCCTTATGTTTTTCTGAATTGATGCCACTGAATAGGGCCTGTTGCTCAAAGTAAAAGAAAAAAAAATTGTAAAAAATGTTTTTTGGCACTCCTGTACTAAACGGACTCCTTTACATACTGCAATGGAAACCAGTCACGAAAGCCCGTTTTTGACGGGATAATTCAAGACACCGCTATAGAGTAATACAATGTATTGCGTGGTTTTCATTGCGTATGCGATATTTAAACTGTTGTGTTTTGGGGTTTAGGAGAGGGGGAAGGTAGCTAGGTTTGGTTAGATTATGTAATAATATATGCTATGCTTTAACCCCCCCCCCCCCACCCTCTTCCCCTAATGTGCAAATATATAGCCCAAATTTATTTCTACTATTATATATTCATCCTATTTTATTTCATTAGCATTAACCAAACTAGCAGTAAAAAGAGTCCGTTTAGTACAGGAATACCTGTTTTTTCCTAGCCTTTAAGACAGGAGTCAGAATGAAAAAAAGAGGGATCAAAAAAGGAAAAGATAAAAGAGGGCCCAAAAACTGAAAACAATTTCTTAGGAAAGGGGGGAAAACCTTCGTAATACGGGCTCTTGCATACCCTTAAGAAAATTAAAATACAGTATCCTCACTTTTAGAGCGAGCGGCCATTCCTCCTTAGCCCACCTGTGCATATACACCATGTTAGAATGTTGCATAAAATCTTGCCTTGATTTAAAGTAGAGACCCATAGGGCGTGCCGGCATTGTGTCACACTCTTTTTAATCCCATCTTCTATTAATTATCCAACTCTTTATGCATATTCTACCGGTTAGGGGTCTAGAAAGACTACCCAATTTAACCCCTTCCCATTCTCAAAAAGAGCAAAAAAGTAGTTTTATATCTTATGACGGAACATTGAACGACGTGGTTTCAGTGGATAATATGTTTGTTTTCCGAGCTCCCAAGAGACTTTAAAATAATGTATAGTAGATTAATAGTTACTACAATGTTTTCCTTGCCTGAACATTTCTAATTTACTTAAACAAATGCTAGGAAACATTGCGTTCTTATCAGAAAGATAAGCGACTTGAGACAAATACACTGACGAACACTCCTTTTCCGTCTCACCATGTTTAAAGCTTCTGATTTGGTGACTCCAAAAAAATCCCAATAATCCTACTTTATTTTTTTTCGATCTTATAGCAAACTTCAGACCTTTCTTAACGTGTAAAAGGGTCAGGAATATCCCTGCATAGTGGTGGGATGGGGTGCAGGTTGACTAGAAAGTTGCAAGAACCCCCCCCCCCCTTCTGGACAACACAGCACTTTTAAGTCTCGACTAATAGTTAGAAAACATATGTGACAATTATCTCATGTCTCGCAAATCTTTTTGGGTTTATCTTGTGTCATTTGAACGACGTTTGGAGTCTTGTGTTATCTAAGTGGGTTATCCCGGAGATCTTCCAATAAGTTTCTTATATGACTTCAGATTCTTATTGATGACTCTTGGCAGAATTGGCAGATGATATTAAATTGTGACGAAACATTTTTTTCCTGATGTCAAAGTAAACAAACAACTATATCGATTATGCCCTTATATCTTAGTAGCATAATTTACCTAACAAATAAGGTTAATAGGGAAAACGCTAATTATAGCAGGTTCCATTTTGTAACTTGTATTATAGCTACTGAATCAATAAAGCTTTTGACAGACACATGGGTCATGCAGGCATTTTTCAGGGGAGGGACAAAATGTGTAAAAATACAGAAAAAATAATAGACAAATTATATGGCACATTTGAAAATTGATGTTTGAAATCGTAAAAATAAGAAAAATCGTTAAAAAACCTGATGTTTTGGGACCATGCCATTCCTGGTATGCGTCAGGCTTCTGGCTATGATACAATGCACATAACGCTGAAATTAAGTTTGTGCAGTTGTTCTTAGTAATTTTTTAATATTTACAGTCATTTTTCCCTTGCACCTTTTTGTATGAAGTTTATGAAAACGTGTGATTTTGTCATGTATGTATTGAGGTTTTTTTTTGTATGATTACTGTTATTTGGTATATTCTATTTCCTTCTAGCCCTTAGCAACGTTCGCTGTTCTTGCCTTGTGTTATTGAACATGTATTCTGCTGTATTTACGTGTTTGTTTTACCTTATGAGCGTCCATACAGATCAGGCATTTGCCCTGTCCAACCCCTTAGAATAGCAAAAACATTTTTAAAGGACGATATGTAGTAATATTCTGAAAAATATGACGTTTTACCGGCCAAAGCGTCAAATCTTGCCGCCCCTGGATTTCTTTTATATGTACCTTTATATGATTTCTTTTATATGATGGTACCTTTTAACTCCCTGTGTTCCTGTTCGCTCAGCTTTATATTTGGGCTATGCTGGAACTGGGGCGTGGCAAGAGGGGACATCTTACTCGAGAATTAGATTTTTTTTCCGGTAGTTTGATTTTAAGAAATAAAAATATTATTATACATCGCAATCAGGGCTGTATCCAGGGTGGGGGGGGGTATCGGGTTTGAACTCCCTCCCTCTGGATTTTTTCCCGACTCATAAAAACGTAAAAAAATGCATATTAATAAATTTTGAAACAATTTGTGATTTTTTTGCCCTCCCCCCCCCAATAAAAATCGTGGATACGCCCTTGATCGCAAATAACCATCATATATAAAACGAACGTTGAAACATCGTGTAAGTTAACTGAGTAATATTTTATAGACGGGGAGAAGGTTAGATTTTATGTTGGAAGGTTCCTCCCATTTTTTAAAAAAAAGTCAGTTGAGAGAAGTCTAAATCGGTTTAAAACTGATAATTGGGAGACTAGCGATGGATAATAAATACTAATTGCTGCCACCATTGATTTTGTTCTTAAAAATGATTTAGTTTTACTTTATTTTTAGAACGTTCTTTTTTATTAATAGTGAGTATTTATGATCTTGAAGGTTGGTATTACAAAAGACGGGAAGATGATTGCGGCAAAAGTCGATTTCTACAATGACACTGGATGCGACAAAAATGAGGCTGCATCGTTTCAAGCAGCATTGCAGTTCTATAATTGCTATGATGCAGAGGCTTACAAAATTACGCCATATGTAGTACTAACAGATACGCCGTCAACAACATGGATGAGAGCACCAGGTAATTTTAGCAGAAAGATTACTAAAGTTGCTTGCTTCGATAGGATCACTCGTGACAACAAAAACAGAGAAAAAACATCCGTAACAACGTTTGATAAAACTAGAAACGCGTCTTTGTAGATAGAAGACGGAATCCTTAGTTCCAGGTCTCTCATACATACTGAAATTACTTTCGGTTTATTACCATCTGTTTGAATATTTTTTTTTTCAAATTCGCTCAATTTCCCTTTCCAGCTTGTTTCTTTTTTCAGTAATTAACGCAGCCAATTGATGATAATTGAATAGGATTGAGTTTCTGAAAAAAAATCTTAGCTTTCGAAGCTATTTAGAAATCAAATTAGAACCTAATTTTAAAAGATGCATAGTATATTTTTACAGCTTTATTTGCTGCTAGTCGCAATTTTTTGGGTTTAGAACAAAGGGATGTATATTTAACTGGTATTAACATGCCGAGATACAGGCTGTAGATACAGCAATAACCCCTCAGAATCGTCCTAACCTGGGAAGAAGATTTTAGACTGGGGTCCAAGAACTCTTATGCTGGATCGTTGCAAGTTTTTTTTGTGTGTGGGGGGGGGGGGGAGGTTTACACTAATCCTTCCCAGGAGACACCTGAAAATAATGATCGCACTTTGTGGCTGGTGCTACACAGCCAAACCAGTAGAAGTTTCTCAAGTGCACTGAACGCGACGATTTTCAGGAAATATAGCAGACTACTGCTCGAGGAATCTATTGGGAAGCATATATTTGATATTGAAAAATTCTGGCACAATGGAGGAAAAGGACCTTGAAATTTTAAAGCTATTTCCTCCCTATTGGGAAAGTGTTTGACGCCCCTGTGTGATAGCCTATTATTGTTCAAGGGATTTACTGGAATGTAGCCTGGAGAGTCTTCCGGAGAACTTCTAGTACAACCTGTGAGAAATATGGTGAAACACCTAAAAGTCCAGTTGAAATGTCTCAAGCCCCCCCCCCCTCTCTCTACGAAGTTTTGAGATGCTCCAGCTCTTAATATTCCCTGCCTTCAGTTACAGTGTATGAAAGAAAAAACGCTAAACACCGAAATTCAAATACTTTTGTAGTAATGAGCATTACTTCAAAATTGTTGACGCATGAATTTTTCCAAGTTTAGGTACAGTTTCTAAAATAAAATATTATCATATTTTTAACACGACATTAGACAATAATAGTTTCTTCAATTAAGAGCTATGGTAAAAAAAAGGAAAGCGTAAAGAGCGCGGCACTGGAGTTTATAGTCCCTACCGGTTATGCTGATTTTCGTTTAATGGCCCTTCGGCCAGGAAGTGCAATGGGGGGCTGCAGATCTTGTGAATTCCAACACCCTTCCTGTTTACCTTTCCCAGATTTTTCAATGTACCCTTTTAGAGCTGGGTCAACCCTGGCTGAGCTTACGGAGTTACGCCACTGACCTTCGATTCAAACCAAATAACCAGAGACGTCAGGACTCGAACCCCAATCCTCATGGACGAAGGATTTTAGGTCTAGCGTGCTAACCACTCGTCTCGGCTAAGAGCTAAGGACAATGTTAAAATATGTTATATTGATAACGATATGCTTAATTGCTAGTAAAAAAACCTCTTTGCTGTATTAAGCCACCTTAGGCCGACGTACTCCCTCTTCCCACTCTCTATAAGATCCCCTTCTACTCTGTTACATCTAAAAAGATTTAAGTTTTTTTCATTTCGTAGCAGTCTTGTCTAGGAGTTTCGGTTTTCATCTCACCTTCGTGTCGGCTATTTAGTAAAATTGTTCTAGGAATACTTTCCATGAACACCGATCTACATAAGGGCTCCCAGGCTTTTCCCTCTCATAACTACTTAACATTATAACACGGTCTCACATCTATATTTGACAAGTTACAAAATTGCCGGTGAAATATTACTTTACACACCACAGAGACACAGGGAGTGTCCTTGTAAAAAAATCGGGCGGACTTTTAAACTTCCCATTCTTTACTGGGTCAAAATTTTACACAGGTACCTATCAGGTTAAAAAAGGTGGGATTTCTGGTTTCCCTTTCTGGCATGGGCTTAATGAGCAGTTATAATAACGTATATTGGTGGGATTTCTGGTTTCCCTTTCTGGCATGGGCTTAATGAGCAGTTATAATAACGTATATTCCTTGCCCTGAGAGCTAGGGGGTATATCAAAGCCAAAATGAAAATTTAAGTATTGTAAAATATTTCACTTGATATGATCACATCTCTGCTGGGATAGTTTAAAAGTCCTTGTTGCAGATTTTTGAAATATTGAAATTTGTAGTCTAACTTTTATTATTGCCATTCTCCACTGATCGGTTAAGCTCCATTGATATGTTTGTGTTTTTTTCTTTTTTTAAATAAACGATTTCTAGTCCCCTACCGCTCCAAGAAATGGTTAGAAAATCGAACTTTGATACAAAACCTTTTTTGTCGAATTTTTGATGCTTAAGTGAACTTGAATGTACAAAAAAAACTACTCAATAAAAACAGCCTCAAACCTAAAACTCATTTTTCTAGTTATTCCCTTCTCCGATAACAATTTATTTTTTTTGTAACATAGCGCATTTTGAATTACTATATCTGAATGTCGTAAATATGTATTTTTTATTTCAGGTTCTGAATGCGGTATTGCTATGAGTGAAATAATCATGGATCACATTGCTTCTGAATTAGGTTTAGATCCATTCAATGTAAGACTGAAGAACGTCAGAGCACACGGAAACCCTGGTCACCGTCAACTACCCTGGGATGGAGAAAACTTCCAGAAGCTGATTGACAAATTGCGTGTTTCTTCTAACTATGACGAAAGGAAGCTTCGAATTCGGGAGTTCAACGAGGTGACTTGCTTTCACTTTCATTTTTTTAACTACTCCGCTTTGATAATTTGTCGTTGTCACTATTAATTTACAAATAATAATATATAAAACTACAATGATACTAAAAATAAGTGATGGGAAACAAAGCAAATGCAGGAAGAATCAAAGTTGAATAAAATGAGTCTTGTCAGCTATTGATTGTGCCGCCATAATGTTACATGGGTGCAGGGGCGGATCCAGGATTTTTTAGGGGGGGGGGAATAGGTTGATCCGATCAAAAAAAAATTCGGGGGGGGCATAAAATAGGTTGATCCGATAAACTTGCGTTAGGAGCAAGTTTAATTAACGCAAACTTGAGTTAATTAAGTAAATTACACTACTTTAGACTGCGCTAGGGGGGGGGGTGTGACCCCTCCCCCCTGGATTCGCCACTGCATGGGTGACCGTGGAGATTTTATTGAGAAGGATGAGGGGACTGTAATCCGGCAAACATTTATTAATGGGAAAAACATCTGAAAAAAACAGGTTTGCTTTTATTTGATCATACCTATCTACTAAAAAAGTTTGAATATAGTGGATCAATTAGGCCCAACTTCGGCCGCTCCAGCTATACAAATTATGAATTCTCACAAGATTCTGGTTTTAAAGAAGTATGTTATTTACAGCTTTAGACTAAATATTATGGATTTATTGGTTCCGTTCATACAACGGATGAGTGTCAAACTACAAATTTTTTTTAGTTTTCTCAAAATTTAGCATTTCTTTTTTAATTTTTGCTTTTTAAGGGGGGAGGGACAAGCTCCTCCTCTTCATGTGGGTGCCCATGTTATGTTTGACTTTTTTAATAATGGAAAAAAGAAACATTTTAAAGAACATCCGTCGTTTGGACAGATGCACAATTTTTTTGTCTTTTGGGCAAGAAGGAATTGGGGTGTAAGGATTTTTGGAGAGAAAGGCTAAAAAAAAATATGAATATTTTATCAACATTATATTGCTATAGAGGGCTTGATCCTTCCCGGTTGACGTCTTTGTCTTTTACAACAACGGAGAAGAGAGATTATTTTAACTTTTAATGATAAAGTTCAAGGAATAAAATTGCTGTCCCAATGTGCTAGGAAAGAGTGACCACATAATTTTTGCTTCTATGTCAGGGTCATCAAGTCCCCACCCACGGGTAAAAGTAGGTATATAAGCCTATAGCATTTCATACCTTTCACTGGTGTGGTTGCATAGGCATAGCTAGACGGTGGCGAATCCTCTGTTAGGATGGAACCAATTCAATGTAGAAAAACTATAATCCAATACAAAAGTATAATGATGTGCAAAGTCCTTCCGGGGGGCCTTCAACCTCTTCCGGATATTTTGGCCAACTGCGCTGCTTATATTGCATACTGTATGCAATATATGCGTAAATAACTTTTGAGAGATTAAATATAAAATTCGCCATTCGCCGAATGAACTTCGAATAATTATTAACTTTATTCTAAGAACTCGAAAGCTTTCTCGTTCCTCCCATATGACAGAGATCAGTCATTGAATATCCACGCCATCTTATATTTTGGCTTTTCATAGGTCAAAGAATCAGAATGACTTCATGTAAAATGGTTGACTCAAGGGTGGCAAGCCAAGAATCAATAAAAAGTAAAAAATATCCATTTTATAAACAACAGGAGAGACAGCTGCAAATAATTTTCGCCAAAGTAACTCCTAGGGTTAGATCCAGGAGTGTGTTTTTTTTTTGGGGGGGGGGGGGAGCATATGCCTCAAAATATGTAAAGATGTACTTTTCTTCAGTAGAGAAATTTACTGAAGAAAAATAATATATTGAATATGTTGAACATAAAAGATCTCAACTAAAACTGGCCTAACATAACAAAACCAAAGAAGTAAATCTTGAAAATAGCTGTTCTGTGGCCATAAGGAAGAAACTATTTTTTTGGAAGAAAATTTTCCAAGGATGCTTAGAGACAAACATTTTTCTAAAGGCAATGAAAAAAGTATGTCAATTAAAGTAAAAGTATAAAAAAAACGAGAAAAGTAAGTAATTATAAAAAAATACACAAAACAATAGCCTACTTACAAAAACTAAGATCTAAACTCCCAGCAGTCAGTTCTGTTGAACAATGCCGAAGCGTTGGACGGATATTTTTAAAAAAATTCCGACAGTTCTGAACTTGGTTATCAAACACCAAAATATATAATGCCTCTAGACTGCTTTGTATTTATAAGAATTAACGCATTATCAATGTAGTTTGTTCAAAGTAAAACGTTAAAACTAAGATTAAGAAAATCAAATAATTTTTTTTTTATATTTTTTGTTTTAATTTTCAATACCAAAAACTAATATGTAAAAAATTCAATCTTTTTCAAAGTGACAACTAGGTAAATACAATCACCCCAGGGGAAAAAATGATAATAAAAGACAAAAACGTATCCGTTTAGGGGGAAAATACAGAAATTCCCAGCATTCCATATGAAGCCACCATAATCAGAAATGTTTCCCCTCAAAGTATTGTATTCATAATTCTTTACAGTTTCTTGAAATGTAATTAAACAAATAGAAAAGGTTTTTCAATTAAAGTAAGAAGCAAGTTTAAAACTTAAAACAAATTGAAATTACTTTGTATATAAGGGGGACTGCCCCCTTCTCAAGACCTTGCTCATTAAACAAAAGTTTTTCAGTGCTTTGAAAAATCTTTTTTCCAATTCCAAATTTTCTTTAAAAATTTGGACAAAAGCCAAACTTCACAGTAAAGAGTAAGGAGCAAAGGAGGAGACAGACTTTTGATCTTCTACATAACTGAAGGCATCACAACCTCTACAATAGGATTGTCTTATCGATAAATACATTACATACATTTGTTTAAATATATTGAAGTACTTCATATAAATAGAAATAGAAAAATATTACCATTTAAAATTGCTGAAAACTAAGTTCCTAGCAGTATTTGCCACCCCAATGAAATTTCCTGGCGGGGCTGATGACGGTCTGCCTTGCCTTTTTTCAGGCAAATTTTCTCAATTTTTAATTTTGGGTGGGCAACAATAACCTGAAATAATTTTATATATTTAGAATCAGCATAAAAAGCCAATACTATCGGTCTAGCAATTGTCAAGATAATTTCATTCTTAGTTTCTTGTGAATATTGGCCGAAGTCACTTTTTACTTCCAGTTTTTATCACAAACTATTTGATAAGATACTCCTGTGACGAATTTTTTTTTAACCTGTTCATTTTATTTAGTTGAATAGGCTAATAAAAAGAAAGAGGGTCAATTTGACATCTGGAAAGTAAGTTTAAATTTCGCTATTCTGTGATTTTTTTTTAATGTCTGAATATATAAGGGATTTAAGTTCGAGGCGGAGAATTGTCCTGTGATGAAAGAGGTATATTTTACATGGCGAGTATAAAACCAAGACGTGGTATCTATGCAGGCAGGGTGATTTTTGAGTATTTCTACTCTTTCTGTAAACTATTCTAAGGAGTAGGAAATTGCGTAAAGACAAGTCTACATCTGTTATAATCTACTTAACCAGTAAATTATTCTGTAATTTTGGTTTGAATCTGATTTTCTTTTAAGATTAAATGCATCATAATTAAATATATTATTGATTAAATAAAGTGATCCCCTTGCAAGGAATCTTTGTTGTTTAAAATTTTCTGTATTTTGTTTCATTTTGCATGCAATTTAATTGTTCTTTTTATTTGAGATTTTTTCCTAAAAGTATTTAAAAATAAGCTTATTCCTACAAAAGAATATACTGAAATATATTCCCTGTCACCCAACCATCACTGCTATTTTGGCGTCTGCCGCCCCCCCTGAAAATTTTCTACCGGCGCCCTTGCTTCAAACACCTCAAAATTTCGCCGTCAGTTAAAAGCGAGGCTGATCTAAACTTCTCAAAGAGTATCTGAACTCAAAATATATACCTGGATTATCCAGATCCTGGAATACAAAGACCTATTGCAAAACATATAATTAAAACCGAGCTGACCCCACCTACATAAATAATTCTGAAGTTGAAGTACACATCAGGGTAGTCCAGTTCCTTAAATTCAAAGAGCCATTTCAAGACAGACAACAAACAGATAGCAGCCACCTGTGTTAGCCCAACGCATCTCATATACAGAAACAAAAGGGAGAGGGCTAAATGTTCTTAACTGAAAAGCCCATATCTCGCCTAACTGAAGAAAGAAGAATAATTTCGCCTGCATACAACAAAACGTCCTGAGCGTTGAGAAAGGGAAAAAAGCAACCGCTTCTTTGTTGTTAAAAGGAGTAGCTCATTGATTGTTTATATCCTACTTCCCTGGGTTTTGCACAGAGTAGTTATTTTATTCATTGTTGAGTTTTTTTTAATTCTTTTTGCAATGGTTAAATTCTTTTTTTTTTCAACACTAAAGACGCCTTCTTGTATACAGGTAAAATATTCGCTTGGTTGTTCTTATTCTTCTCTTTTTGCCCCTACTGGTCATAGACCCGCCGTTTTCTATATTTACTTCTTTGGTTTTAACATTGAAGATATGCTGGAGATATACTGAATAACTTTGAAATACGCTGAACATATACTCAAATATAAGAATTATACTAAAGAATTATGACTTCAGATACGCTACATTGTGGTATTGTTTGCTGATAAAGCTATTTTGGCCCCAAAATCTTTGATTCTGGTATCCCAGCTGAATTGCTTTTGTATAGATATCATAGTCAGAATTTCCATGGATGCAGTATGTTCAGAATATCATAAAATGAATAAACTATAATCTATAATCTATTCAATCTAAAAATTAGTTTTTTTTGGGCAAAATACATCTCCAAAAAATGGTGTTGTCTGACCGGGCCATGCCTTACTTTTGAATGTTTCCAAAGCGAAATATGTCATTAACAATGCCAAGCTGAGTGCCCTTAAGGTCAGCGTCCCGACTGTAACTGATCATTTTTCGTATCATAGTTTAGTTGTAATTTAGCAAGTCATTTTTAAAAATGGTTGTATGAATTTGGAAATCCCTTAAATCTTCCTCAATTAAATTTCAAAGTGTCACAATCCATACAGTAAACTTCAAATATACAGCTGACTTTACAATACTGTAATTGTATGTATAGAAACTAATGGCCTGCAATATAAAGTGAACACAACCGAAAGCGTTCGAAGAATCCTGCTTATATTATATTATTTGAAAAAAACTACGTTTTCTAAAGAGTTAAAGAGGCTGAGTTACAAGGTCGAACCTTAAAACGTACAGGGATTAGGAGGCAGAGTCGGGGGGCTGCCGCCCCCCAAACCCCCCGCTTTCGCAGCCTTTAAATAAAAAAAAAAGTTCTTTAAACTGAAAGTAAGGAGCGACATTAAATCTTAAAACGAACAGAAATTATTCCGTATATGAAAGGGGCTGTGCCCTCCTCAACGCCTCGCTCTTTACGCTAAAGTTTTTATTGTTTAAAAAAAAGATTTGTGAGAAAGTCAAACTTTAGCGTAAAGAGCGAGGCGTTGAGGAGGGCACAGCCCCTTTCATATACGGAATAATTTCTGTTCGTTTTAAGATTTAATGTCGCTCCTTACTTTCAGTTTAAAGAACTTTTTTTTTATTTAAAGGCTGCGAAAGCGGGGGGTTTGGGGGGCGGCAGCCCCCCAACTGTGCCTCCTATTCCCTGTACGTTTTAAGGTTCGACCTTGTAACTCAGCCTCTTTAACTCTTTAGAAAACGTAGTTTTTTTCAAATAATTTCTGCACGTTTTTGTACAGTTTATTACTTATTATTGCTTGACTAACTGTTAGCTGATCGTGTCAGGAGTTAAAGTTGGGGGGCTGCCGCCCCCCAAACCCCCCGCTCTTGAACATTCTTGTGTTAAGACTTTTAATTCCTGATTACTCAAATCACGTATACAGGGTGCCTCCCAATCCCTGTACGTTTTAAGGTTCGAACTTGTGACTCAACCTCTTTAACAGCCCCCCAACTGTGCCTCCTAATCCCTGTACGTTTTAAGGGTCGACCTTGTAACTCAGCCTCTTTAACTCTTTAGAAAACGTAATTTTTTTCAAATAATTTAAAAAAGAAACTGAGTTTCTTTTTTAAAGTTTAAATTCAGTATATAAAAAAATTGCTCTGACGGTGAATCGAACTCGGGTTTTCCGCCTGACAGTCTGGAGTATCAACCGTTGGACTAAAGAGACACAACTGTAATTGTTTTTTAGTAAATCGAATCTATTTTTGACGCAAGCAAATTCCCACAAAACTTGATATTTGGTTTTTGGAAAACAGGGAAGGAGTGATCAGATTGAGCTGAAATTTCGAGGATAAGCTCCCAGGCCCCAGGAAAGCTTATCCTCTAAATTTCAGCCCGATCAGACAACGTTAAAGGGGGGTTGTGGTGGGAAAAATTAACATGGGCTATTATAGGAAAACGAGGTTTTTCGTAAATGTAAATTCGGGGGATAATTTTTTCGGTCTGAAAATATCAAAAGGCCCTAACAGGTCGAATTCTGCTTCGAATGAGTCCTCATTCACCCGGATCAGTTGCCAACTGTGGCCTGTAGGCGTGGATAAGAAAAAAAAAAGAGAAATGAACTTTAAGTGGCCATATTTGGTTTTTGGAAAACAGGGAAGAAGTGATCGGATTGAGCTGAAATTTCGAGGATAAGCTCCCGGGCCCTAGTAAAGCTTAACCTCTAAATTTCAACCCAATCGGACAACGTTAAAGGGGGGCTGTGGTCGGAGGGTCGAAACTTCCGGCCCACTTTTACCCATGAAGATAAAGTCGGAGGGGGGTGAAATTTTGCACGTTTCTTAGTTTGAGCTTGGGCTACAAAATGCGATTACCGCTGTCTCTCTGCGACCGCTAGGACCGGAAATCGCTTAACATTGTGGTGGGTCGCCTCTTTATAGAGGCACAAGTGTGCCTCCTTGATGCATCCCAAAGATATAAAAGCATGAAAGGACCAGGGAATTATTAAATACAATTCTTTGCTCGCTATCAGTGTTGCCACCCTTAGCAACTTTGTACAATGCTTAGTTTTTTCCAAAACAGTAGCTTGGCAGAAGCAGCAACCGCTTTCTAATGAGTCAAACACATGACAAATTTACCCTAAAAATTAAAATATGAAGATTAAATCTTAATTCATGCGATTTAGGATAGGAAATTTTAGATAGGAGAATCTAAAATTTTTCTTCTAAAAATAGACGCGGGATACCTAATTATTTGCAATTTGGCTCGTACCAAAAGCTAATGAAATGGCCCCCTCTTATCTTTATTTATATTGATATTTCTAAACAAAGAAAAAGTAATTGATGGAGAGGATGCAAGAAGAAACTAGTCTTCTAGGGTCCAATCTGGGCTCTTGGTGGGCTTGCTTGCAGTAGCCAAAGGTGTGTTGTATTTAATGAAGAGGATGACT
>CM051261.1:34058779-34301279 GCA_027921565.1 Artemia sinica | reverse complement strand
AACCATGCCAAAGAGTTCATTGCGAACTCTCCCCAGAAACTAGTTCATATTGAAATCTATGAAATCTAATAGATGGTAGAATTTGTAAAAACCTAGAAAATATAAGCAATAGCTTATAATTGAGCCATTAAACATCTATTTACGATGGTGTGGTAGCCTGATAATGTTTCAGTAGCTTACTGGTGAGCAGACGATTTATGAAACTTACTTAGGGGTCGGGGGGGGGAGGATGCGGAGAGGGTTCTTGTAAACATCCAGTTAAGGGTTCTGGAACATAGCTATCACAATAGTGCCTGAGTAGAGTGCTAAGTTATACTTTGCATAAAGCTATAGGAATTACCATGCTATTTGCGTGAAGCTATAGGAAAACATTTCCAGAGCATGTACTTATGGATTTTCTTGCCTTATGTTCCTTGGCGTCTTTCCAGAGCATGTACTTATGGATTTGCTCGCCTTATGTTCCTTGGCGTCTTTCCAGAGCATGTACTTATGGATTTGCTTGCCTTATGTTCCTTGGCGTCTTTCCAGAGCATGTACTTGTGGATTTGCTCGCCTTATGGTCCTTGGCGTCTTTCCAGAGCATGTACTTATGGATTTGGGTGGATTATGTTCCTTCTTATGCTATTCTAAGGGTTTATGTTCCCTCCCATGCTATTCTAAGGGTTTATGTTCCCTCCCATGCTATTCTATAGCGCTATGTTCCTTCCTATGTTATTCTAGTACTTTATGTTCCTTCCTGTGATGCTCAAAAGTGTAATAGATACGAACTCTGCAAGGAACCCTACAAGAATTTGCTCAAAAGTGTGATAGATACGAACCCTATAAGGAACCCTACAAGAATATGCTCAAAAGTGTAATAGATATGAACCCTACAAGAATATGCTCAAATAAGAATACGAGTGTAATAGATACGAACCGTGCTTTTCAAGCGTACATTCACGCCTACAAGAATATGCATGTTCCTTCCACGTGGACATTGCAAAAAAGCTGGCAAGCTATAAAGTGATTAGACACGTTTTGAAACTATAGTCAAGGTTGTATAATAGAATTAGACTGTTTTTTTTTTGCTATTGATATCAATTGCACAAGGAATTTCACAAGAATATACAGTGTGGTTAAACGTGGACATTTTAAAAAGCTGGCAACCTATAGAGTGGCCAAGCACGTTTTGAAACTACATGCTATTTGCTTGCCTTTCCTTGGTACCTTTCCAAACGAGCGGGGATTCCCCACTGGTTCCTACACATTGCAAAAAAGTGAGCAGTATGAGCGGGGGATTCCCCACACAAGTTTGTTTCAACTCCAAGTTTTTCAACCAGACTGGTTTTTTAGGCAACATCCGTTTGTTTAGGGGCCCAATCAGAGACAGCGGAGGTTGCTCAATATACGATAACTCGACTGGTGATTGGTTAAAAGTAAAAGGAGTGATTTTTTAATCGTCCTTGAGATTTTGTATATAATGGCCATACCTTACGATTAAATTTTCATTATGATTTAACATACTATGGATAATACATTAAATATTATTGACATTGAAGTAATGGATACATCAATTTACAATGTGAGTACAGTTTACTAAATTTCTTAATTTATTTCCAAAATAAAATCATTTTACCACCCCACTAGTAAATTCAAATTCAGGGGCATAGCCCCCCTCCCCCCAACAATACAAACCCTACAATATGATGATTACAGTCGCTAGAAAACGTAAAGTACTCACTTTTTT
This sequence comes from Artemia sinica, assembly GCA_027921565.1. Taxonomy (NCBI): domain Eukaryota; kingdom Metazoa; phylum Arthropoda; class Branchiopoda; order Anostraca; family Artemiidae; genus Artemia; species Artemia sinica. Next base: position 34,299,553 of record CM051261.1, on the reverse strand, counting down.
CTATTATGTAAATCTACCCCCCCCCCCCTTCCCTGCTCTGTTTATGTGTTTAATTCATTAGTTTTAGTTCTTTTCGTTCGAAATGTCCTTTTTTCCCATTATCAAAAATCTTTTTCCGGTCTAAAACCATCTGTGTTTATAATTACAGAAAGGGTCCTTTTTGGAGCCAGAGTTCAAACGTGTCTTATCTGAGTTATGAAAACAAAAGGTTGGTGATTAAGACGGGGTTTGTGTAATTCTAGCCAGAAACTTAGAATTTATATACAGCCAAATCGTATTCAAATATTTTCTTGGGAAGAAATTTTAAGTTTTGTATTAATTTTGATTTGAGCTCACATTTAACAAACTTAGTCGTAGTTAGGTGAAGGTATGCATAAATATCTTAATTTATAGTCTAATTGCGTGGCTACTAAAGGAACAATGAGCATTTTTTTTTCTGTTTTTTTTGTGCTTTCGCAAGAAAATAGCTCGCCTTTAACGAACTTAGCTGTAGTTAGTTGAAAGTGTGCTTAAATATCTTCATTTTTTCTTCTGTAAAAAGGGAAATCGTTTTTCCATACTAAATTTTTCTTCTTTTTTAAGGAGGAGGAGGTGGATTCATACAATTACTCCCCCCGGAAATAGAGCTAAAGCTAATGGCGTTACTCCAATGCAACAAGTGGAGATAGATGGCCCATCGGGAGCCACCCACATCCATTCCAGACCGATGCTGCCTGCCAAAGACCCACCCGTGCCAGCCCCTATGCAGCCGGGTAGAAAGCTGAAAAGAGAGTGGACGATAGCTCATAACGTTACTGCTGCACAAGATTGTGAAGTCACCCCCTATCAAACATTGCTGGGCCCTTCATGACCAATGCAAGGCGAGAATGATGTGGCCCCTACAGCCCTCAACATGCAAGCTGCAAATCTAAATGTGAGTTTTCAAATATTATTTCTCGCTAATGATTCTGTTTCCCAAGTCAATTTGAAGGACTGAGAATTGTACCGCTAGACATAATTCCAGATTCTAATTTGCATAATAAAGACTTTGATAAGAGATGCGGGACTTAACAGTTTCAAATTTATCATTTGCTCCGGAAAATCTTGAAAATAACAGACTACACATTGAAAATAGGCTATTTTTAGGAGATGTCATGATTTTCACTATTTTATTTTGTGTGTGTGTGTGTGTGTGTATGTTTGTGAGGGGTGCATGCGCTGCTTATTTTATATCTACTTGATAATTCATTGAGATAGTATAATGAATATTGCAAATTCAATAACAACGTAATTATTTTCACTATTTTGTTGTGTGTTTGTGTGTGTGTGTGTGTGTGAGCGGTGCATGCGCTGCATATTTTTCTGTCTACTTGATAATTCATTGAGATAGTATAGTGGATGTTGCAAATTCAATAACAACGTAATGATTTTCACTATTTTGTTGTGTGTTTGTGTGTGACTGTGTGTGTGTGTGTGTGTGAGCGGTGCATGCGCTGCTTATTTTTCTGTCTACTCGATAATTCATTGAGATAGTATAATGAATATTGCAAATTCAATAACAACGTAATGATTTTCACTATTTTGTTGTGTGTTTGTGTGTGTGTGTGTGTGTGAGCGGTGCATGCGCTGCTTATTTTTCTGTCTACTCGATAATTCATTGAGATAGTATAATGAATATTACAAATTCAATAACAACGTAATGATTTTCACTATTTTGTTGTGTGTTTGTGTGTGACTGTGTGTTTGTGTGTGTGTGTGAGCAGTGCATGCGCATCTTATTTTTCTGTCTACTCGATAATTCATTGAGATAGTATAATGAATATTGCAATTTCAATAACAACGTAATGATTTTCACTATTTTGTTGTGTGTTTGTGTGTGTGTGTGAGCGGTGCATGCGCTGCTTATTTTTCTGTCTACTCGATAATTCATTGAGATAGTATAATGAATATTGCAAATTCAATAACAACGTAATGATTTTCACTATTTTGTTGTGTGTTTGTGTGTGACCGCGTGCGTGTGTGTGTGTGTGTGTGTGTGTGTGTGTGTGCGTGTGTGTGTGTGTGTGTGTGTGTGTGTGTGTGTGTGTGTGTGTGTGTGTGTGTGTGTGTGTGTGTGTGTGTGTGTGTGTGTGTGTGTGTGTGTGTGTGTGTGTGTGTGTGTGTGTGTGTGTGTGTGTGTGTGTGTGTGTGTGTGGTGTGTGTGTGTGTGTGTGTGTGTGTGTGTGTGTGTGTGTGTGTGTGTGTGTGTGTGTGTGTGTGTGTGTGTGTGTGTGTGTGTGTGTGTGTGGTGTGTGTGTGTGTGTGTGTGTGTGTGTGTGTGTGTGTGTGTGTGTGTGTGTGTGTGTGTGTGTGTGTGTGTGTGTGTGTGTGTGTGTGTGTGTGTGTGTGTGTGTGTGTGTGTGTGTGTGTGTGTGTGTGTGTGTGTGTGTGTGTGTGTGAGTGTGTATGTCTGTGTGTGTGTGTGTGTGTGTGTGTGTGTGTGTGTGTGTGTGTGTGTGTGTGTGTGTGTCTGTGTGTGTCTGTGTGTGTGTGTGTGTGCGTGTGCGTGTGTGCTATTAACAAAATTTGTGATTTATTATGCACTTGTTTTATAAATAATGCTATAAGCAAAAGTTTGTAATTTATTATGCACTTGTTTTATAAATAATGCTATAAGAAAAAATTTTAATTTATTATGCATTTGTTCGATAAATACGAATCCAATTAAAAAAAATGTTTGATAAATCCAACTAAGAAAAAAATAGTTTGCTATAACTGTGATAAAACTTTCCTCAAAGAAAAAAAACTCAATCCATTCATTTTCTAGTTTCAGGGGGAAGCTACGAAAACAACTGCCTTCCCTGGCCCAGGACTTCAAAATATCATGGGTAATTGTCCCCTCTCACCGGATGATGTTAGTGAGGGTACGTCATTTAGTATCCCCCTGGATTTTCAATTTACAACTGAAGAAATTGATAGCCTTATGCAAATTGTTGGACCTAATTTTTCCGGGGACATTTTTGACGATGACTTTATAATTAGTGAATTGGATTCTGTTCAAATAGGTGCAAGACATGAAAATAGCGTCGCGTCCCCGGAACTACGTGAATTTTATTTGTTGGAATCTGCTCTAGGTCACTTGCAAACACATAGGGTAGATTTTAATCCCCCCGAGTAAAACCTGGTTGACGGGAGCGTCATTTTAACAGACCCTGTAAATGTTCTTCATACCTACATCGATCGAATTCGAGCACTTATTGAGATTCAGATTTAGAAATGGGGGGGGGGGGGGGGGGCAGGGAGGGATTAAGGCATCGGTAAATCAAAAAGTTTATTTACAAAAGGGGACATCTGGGGACATTTTTTATTTTCATTTTGCAACTGGCAATCAAACTTTTTACCCTGGTCTAAATGAATTTGAGGGTAACTTTTTCAATTGGGTTAATAAATTAATATCGACTTTGGACACATTTAACGAGAGGGGAAATGGGTCCACAATTTTATACATTGAACACATGGATCTGAATCTCAGTAGATTTAAAAAAAAACTTTAGTTTAAGGGGGGCGGGTAGTAGTCGACGAATAAAATGCCACCCAGATTTGTTGGCTACAGGAGGGGTTCAGGGTTTCAATTTTGAAACGGGGCTGCAATGCTTTAAATATGCATTTTTAGCAGCAGCCCATAAAACATTGAATTATTAGTCAACAATGAAAAATCTCGACAGACTTGCACCTAACGGTGGTGAAAATTTCCCAAAGTAAATTTTGACTGTTTAGAGGGGAAGTATCCGGTGTCCTTAAAAGAAATAACCATATTTGAAAAAGTAAACGAAAATCTTGGGTTGGGGGTGGTTGTTCTCCAGTATGACACAGAATTTGTAAATGGGGGAAAGAAACCAAATAAAAAAGGGATTTTATATTCAGTTAGGACACCGTTGGTAGATAATGTTAAAAATTGGGTTTGGGTTATTTATGAACCCCCCAAAGATGTAAATTCCTATGGTCATTTTTTTCCTGTTACGGCAATAAGTCGACTCTTATCTCAAGGTGTGAAGAAAGGGGAACGTCACTATTGCCCCATGTGCCTTTCCCCATTTAGATCTGAACAAACATTGACAGATCACATGAGATATTGCAAAATTCATGGCAATCGAAGAATAGAAATGCCGGCAGAAGGCAAAGATACTTTACAATTTAAAAACTTCCAAAATTCCCTGCTACAGGTTGATAAAGTATGTTTGGATTGTGAATCAAGACTGGTGGAGGTATCAGACCCATCAAGGCCAAATATAGTCAAGGAACACAAACTAGTTGCGTGTTCCTATGCGCATGCCCGTCGCGATTCCAATAATAAAATGCAGCTGGAAGAGTTTTTTGGCTATGGATGAGGAGTGTAGCATGGAGAATTTATTGGTGTCTTTAATAAAAACAGCGAACGGTGCAATTTCACGATTGCGTCACACCAACTACCCAATGTCATTATCAGATAAGGAGCAATGGGCACTAGAAAAGGGGACAATTTGTTGGGTTTGTAGGAGTGCTCTTGCCCCAAAAGACGCAGTCCAGGATCATAATCATCTTATTGACCCCAATTCAACGGTGAAAAGTAACTTTCGAGGGTGGGCTCACAATTCATGCAATTTAAAAATTAAACAGCAACTCTTTCTTCCGGTTTTTATACATAATTATAACTACGATCTGAAGTATGTGCTACCAGCAATGGCACATCTTCAAAGAAATGGAACAGTGGATGATGCATGGGTGGTAGACAGCTTTTCCTACAAAATCATTCCTAAATCGTCGGAACAGTTGCTTGTTTTGGAATTTATGTGGAGATGTGTTGAAGACGACGTTGAGTACACGAATAAAATTCGCTTTTTAGATTCCTACAGTTTTTTCACCAAATCACTGAGCGAATTAATTCAAGTACAGAAAAATGATGACGGCTGCAACGCTTTCCCCCTTCTCAAGTAACAATTTCCAAATGATTTATACGATTTGTTGACGGTCCAGGGCATCTATCCTTATGATTATTACTGTTCCATGTCGAGATTTGCCGAGGAAACTAATCCCTCGATCGAATCGTTTTACGACAGTCTACACGATCGTAGGTGCACCCCCGATGAATAATGTTTTGCTAAAAATATGTGGGCAGAGAGAGGGTGTAAAAATGGGTTTGACTACTGCAAGCTCTATTTGTCGAGTGATGTGTTAACTTTGTTAGACATTATGTGTAAAAATACGGACAAAAACTATGGGGAATTTAATCTTGATTTAGGATATTATTTTTTATCTCCTCATCTGGTAATGGACCTCATCCTAAAAATTAGCGGGGAAAAAATCAGGCTGATCACCGACATCGATCAGCGCCTGTTCATCGAGAGGTCAATGAGGGGTGGATACGTTTTTCACGGAGATCGTATCTTGGAAACTGATCCAACTGGAGACAAGACGGGACAAAATCAGATGCAGTTTTCATTGATATGAATTCTCTCTACCCCTCGGCCATGTCCCATCATGCGCTACCCTGCAATGGCTATAAATGGCTCAATGACCCTCAAGCTCCCCATTTCCCCAACATTGACAGTGTTGAGGAGAATGGGCCGGTTGGATGGTTTTTTGAAATTGATGGGGAGATACCAGTTGAGCTTCACGATTCAGAAAAGGATTTTGTTTTTCCGTGCATCAATAGACCTGTGACTAGGGACTCTTTGAGCCCCCGCAACAGGCGTTTAGTCGAGATGGACGGATTGCATTGGTCACCTTCAAAACAAAAACTTATTGCTGACCTTCTGCCGAAAAAAAATATTGTTGTACATCATGTGGCTTTAAAATGGATGTGCAACAACGGTTTCAACGTCACAAAGGTTCATAGAGCACTCCAGTTTAGCCAAAAACCCTATCTGAAAACGTTTGTTGACACTTTTGTCAAGAAACGTTCTGAAGCGCAGACGAAAGCCGAAAAAGAAATTTATAAGCTCATTTTGATTTCGGCTTTTGGTAAAATGTGCGAGAGTGTCCGCAATAGGAATCGTTGTGACGTCGTGACCGATCCCGAACAATGAGCTCGAATTATTGCCGATCCAAATTACACTTCCTTCACAATGATTGGCCCGGACATGGTACTATTGAATAGGAAAAAAAGAAGCATTGTATTAAATAAAAATATTGCTGCAGGCAGTGCGATCTTGGAGATCTCTAAAAAGCTCATGTTGGAATTCTACTACAATGTGGCTAGGGTACAGTGGCCGGAGAAGGGGCAAGTAGAGGTGTGCTACGGGGACTCAGATTCTCTACTGCTAAAAGTAAAAACCCCAAACCTACTTGATGATTTGGCGCACGGTGAAATCATCAGCTCGCGGATGGACTACACCAATTGTAGTGGGCTTTACCCAGAGCTAGTGAAACGTCGGGCGCCAAATCAACTTTTATTTTTTAAATCAGAAACGGGAAGCGACATGATTTCCCGTGGTATATTTGTAAGTCCGAAGGTGTACTTTATACAGACACACGACGAGGAAATCAAAAAACGTTGCAAAGGAGTACCCACGCGCTATGTGGATTAGAATTTCGACATGGACATCTATAGGAATTGTATTGTTCAAAATACAGTTCCACGAGCCAAATTGGTGGCAATTCGTTCACTTAACTACAGGAACTTCACTATAAATATAGAAAAAATTGCCATGAGTACCATTTCCGACAAAGTCTATGTTTGTCAAGACGGTCTGACTACCCTCCCCCTGGGACACTATTTAACTTCCGACCGAGCCGAATGTGTTAGCCATAGGGAAAGTCTCGGTTTGAGTAAAGTCCAATAAATTTTTTCCAAAACCTTTGGGGCGGGGGGGGCTCTCGGCCCGGGGGGGGGGGGGTGCCCGCCGGCCGCCAGTGGGGGAAGCACCGCCACTACCAAAGTTATCTTTTTTTACTTAGAGCAGATTTTTTTGTGCTTTTGTAAATATACATGTTGCATTTAAAAAAAAGTGTATTTTTCATTAAATGTTGTATTTGTAAATAAAGTATATTTATTAAAGTGCTTTTTCTAGTGCATTTTTTTTATTATAAATAAATTTAAAAAAGTGTATTTTCTTTGTTTTCTGTAAAGTGCTGTTTTTTATAATACAAGAAATATAATTCTTTATTCGTCTTCTCATTATTATACTTGAACAGACTAATAGGGAAATTATTTAGTCATTATACAACTATAGTCTACAGTTAGTTGTCCAGGTGAACTGTTGAAGGAAACATGTATCAATTTAAAACACCATTCAGATCGTTTCTGTGTGGGCCGTCAATGTTGGGCAAAACAACGCTCTTAACTAAAATAATAAAAAATTGCGATAAAATGTTTGTGGAAAAGCCGAAAAAAATCTACTATTGTAACAGTATTTGTCAGGAGTCATACGATAAAATAAAAGCAATTGGCACAGCGGGATTGGTGCAGATACAATTCATACAGGGACTTGATGTTTTCAACATTATTGAACCAAACTCTTGGCTGATTATTGACGATCTGGCTGACTCTATTGAACAATGGTCCCAGGAAATGCTGCAATTGTTCACCGTTCGCTCTCATCATGAACAGATTTCCATTACTCCGCCACAATCTCTTTCATCAGAGCAAATGTATGCGAACACTTGCATTGAACTGCACCTACTATATCACCTACAGAGTTGTTCGTGATTGTAGCTCCCTAATAACTCTTAATAAACAAATCTATCCAGGCACCCCAAATTTCTGCCCTTAGCGTACAATCAGGCAACTAATAGACCCTACGGCTATATCCTATTGGATCTTAATCAAAATACACCCGAGGATTTGCGTGTAGTCACAGATATTTTTGACAATGAAATTACAGTATATCTCCCCGTGAACAGTAAAAAGACCTATTAGTCACCATCATGACACTGAAGAAACTACATGAAAATAGACATTTATTTTCGGTTCTAAGCACTTCAAAACTCCCACTTGGGAAAGCCATACTCAAACATGGTATTGACAATGATTTCATTAATCTAATATCTGAATTTTGTTTAAATTTGACTGAGGGCAATGTTCAACTGCCAGAAGTAGTTAAGCAACAGGCAAAGCAACATCGTTCCATTGTACGCACATTGGCCTCTAAAAACAAAGGAACGATTTTAAAAGGAAACGACTGCTTCAGGCAGGGGGTAGCTTTTTCACACTTTTACTACCGATAATTGCAGGACTTGTAAACAGTTTTCTCTAGATGGCCAAACCCTTATAAATAGACTCCAATAGAACTCGCTCTCTCACCCGTGGAACACTTTGAGGACAATCTGAGTAAATTCATTGACAACGAGAATATTGAGGATGATAAAAAACTGCTTTTACTTCAAGATGCACTTCGCCGAGTGGACAAAAATAAACCCTATCGTGCGAAGGCCAGTGGTATTGATCACAAAAAAGAATCATCTCCTCAGGATTCTGCTGCTGCTGGAACACAATTAAAGAAGGAGGAATTGGATTCAATTGTATCAAAAATTGGAAATCTAATGCCCCACTCATATCGTGAACAAAGTAAACGACTCATAACTTATCTCATGGAAAATGGTCAAGATCATATTCAAGTTGATAGCAATGGGAAAGAGATTATAATTCAAGGCAAGAGCTATAATCTACTTGATTTAATCTATGATATGGTTACAAATCGTAAAGGACTATTATCATTTGACGCTCATCTATACAAATTTCTAAATACATTAAACTTTCCCAAAAGCCTTATTAGCAATAGGCAAATTCTAAAAAATTAAATGAACATGCATCAACAACACCATTAAAATATGAACATGAAGAAGAAGAAGATTTTAAATCAATTTTGGAAAATACTAGCACACCTAGTGGAAACTTGACAATAAGGAGGAGCAGCAGCACACCATTGATAGCTAGACAAAAGCGACGACGTATCAAGTCAACGTCACCACCCCCATCGCCAACCACCAGTATACAAAAGGGTAGAGGACGTTACACTACACGTTTACATTCAAAATGGTTCAAGTTCTGAAACGTGTTTATGAAAATATTGGTGAAGTGGGGAGTTAAAGTTCCCCCACCACTCTTTCCAAAGTCACTGGTGTTCACACTAAAAGTGTACAAGACTATCTACAAAATGAATCAAGTTACACTCTGCATAGAAATCATAGACTTCGTGCTAATCATTATCGAAAAACTAAAGCCTTTTTCCCATTGCATATAATGCAAGCAGATCTCCTAACTCTAGATGAGATTCAAAGACGTTACAATACACCGTACAAGTGCATTCTACTTGCAATCAGAGTTTTTAGTCGCTATGCATATGCCATTTCATTGCGGTCAAAGAGAGGTGTTGAAGTTGCTCAGGCCATTGAAAGTATTCTCGAACAGGATTCGTATAAAAAAATTCAAACGGATCGTGGTAGTGAATTTGTTAATCCCCATGTTGCAAAAGTGCTAGCAAAATATAATACACTGCTCTATCATAGTCATAGCCCTATAAAGGCTGCATTGGCCGAACGATTGATAAGAACTATTCGACTTTTAATTTCAAGATATTGTACATTGAAAAATACATCTGCTTTTATTCATGATTTAGATAAAATCATGTTGATTTATAATCAACGGCCTCATCGATCATTGTCCAATTCAACCCCAACGGAAGTTCATCATTCTGATCATGATACAGTTGACACCTTTCTTAAACAATATTCCAATGAAACGATTGTCAAGAAGAAAAAATTTAATGTTGGTGATACTGTTCGAATTAATAGAACAACTAATGTTTTTGAAAAGGGTAATTACTTGTGGTCCACAGAACTTTTTAAAGTGGCAAAAATCCTAGACACTAAACCCATAACTTATCGTTTGCGCGATACCAAAGATGAAGAGATTCTCGGCGGCTTTTATGACTATGAACTACAAAAAGTTAAAAATAATAGTAAAATCTATCAAATTGAAAAGATATTAAAGACTCGCCCTCACAGGGGTAGGAAACAGTTACTTGTTCGGTGGCTAGGATACAACTCTGATTTTGATTCTTGGATCAGTGTTGAAGATATTGTCAAAGCCCAATGATTTCTATGTAACTTTTATGTCCAACGTTTCCGATCCTCTCTACAACGACTTGAATAAAACAAGTGATTTTTGGACGAAACTCTCCTCCACTATCAAATTTGATGGCGCGTATGAAGTGGCTCTTGCCGATTGTATTCTCAAAAATACCTATGACATCCTGAGAAAGGATCGTGTGTATGATATAAAAGTTATACCATTCGATTGGTCACTCTTTGTCGACTATGAATGGGATGAAGCACTTAAATCTAGCGAATATCCACATTTCAAATTGAAATATATTGAATATGATGATATGAGAGATTTGTGTCGTGCAATCAATAGAAAAATCTCATTTCGTAGGAATGGTACATTCCATTTTAGTTATTCAATGGAACACGATAGGATTTACATTACATCACCATTTGACACTGAAATGATTATTCTCAATGATAATCTGAGAGAAGTTCTTGGCTTTAAACAGAATATGATCAATGGGAAAAACGCCAGCACTGTTTACGGGATGGATCAAGTTATTTTTGCTGATTATCCACCTGGTTTCGCCTGGGACTCTTGCATATTTCTCTATGCATCTTTTGTGGAAACATCGAGAGTTGGTAATTCAAATGTCCCCCTCCTACGTGTTCTTGAACGAAAAACAACCCATGAACTTGTTCATCACTATAGTCTAAAGCATTTTCAGTATGTTCCTGTAAACACTTCGTATTTGGAACTCTGTCAGTTAACACTAAGAAGTGAATTGGGTGGTCCTCTAGCAATAACAAAAGGTTTAGCAGTGATTACATGTCATTTTCGACCCATTGTCGGCGACACAATCACCTAAATGAACAATAGAAGAATTCCATTTGTCTGTCCCGATATCGATTGCTATGTTGGTGCTCTGAGTCCACGTCAAATAGGCAATGGATTTGATTACTACAAGGGGCGTACTACAATGTCTGGCTATGGTCTTGGTAGCTGGTTTGCTAGGCTATTTCGTTCTGCACTACCCCTTGCCAGAAAATATCTTGTACCTGATACATCAAATTTTGCTGCCTCAAAACTACAGGACTGGGGGTCGGGTAAGAATTTCAAGGAGAGTGTTAAGGAAAATATTAGATCTTCAGCAAGAGCCGTTGGTGAGCAATTAAAATCTCGGCAAAATGGGGAGGGATTGAAAAGGATGCGTGCGCCTCATTCACTCATCAGTCTCTACCCAGGCGGGAAGCGAAGGACATCAACAAGGACTTTGAGAAATAAAACAACGAAGACCAATAAGAAGAAGAAGAAAAAGATTGTTAGATCAAAGAAGGATTTCTTCTCTTAAGATGACTTATCTCCCCACAAGGAATCACATCCATCAATCAGTTCCTCATTGAATTTGTTCCATGCTGAAAATGTTGATGTCAGTGTCAAGTATGGCTATTATGAACAATTTCACCCCCAACAACCCCTCTCGGAAAATATACACTTTCAAATATTTTCCAATGAAGACTATTTCATTGATTTGTCATGAACATTTATTGATTTAAATGTTGCGGTGAAGAAAAAGTCAGATAATACAACTCCAACTGTTACCGATGGTCTCTCCTATGAAAACTGTATTCTACACAACCTGTTAAAACAAATTAATGTATTTATTAATGGAACATTGGTGAGCACTAGCAATAATTTATCCAACTATGCAAGCTACATACAATTTATGATGATGACACCAAAGGCATACAAGGAGTTGAGAGGACAATCATTGGGCTATGAATATCGATCATGTGTTGATACCGACGGTGAGTTGACTACTGCAGTGAGTCAAGAGTATCATCTGGTTGGAAAATTAAATCATGAGATATTCAATATATCTCAATGGTTACCCCCCAATGTCAAGATTGACATAAAGTTGCAACTGGCCCCATCGAATTTCATTATGAGAGAAACACTTCCTGCAGCACCCGATGCAAATGTCATTATCACATCAGCAATTCTCCACGTTCGAAAACAACAGGTTATGAGCTCTGTTGCATTGGCAGTGGAAAAGCTAAGAGCCAATGGCATCAACATTAAACTTCTTGTCCCCCATACGATCACTAATCAACGTCACATTGCCACCGGTTCTCGTAGCTATGCCGATTCATCATTTATCAATGGAGAAATCCCATCAAAATTGGCTTTGGCCTTTGTGAAGAGTGGCAGTGCCGTTGGATCCTGGACTGAATCCCCCATGATTTTAATTGTTTTGGTTTATCTAGCCTTGTGTGCAAAGTGAATGGTATTCCACTGTACACTATCATTTTACAAAAAATCCTATAGAACTCTGTACGAGTTGACCATGCAAGCCCTAGATCATGACTCCCAACTATTTGAAAATGGAATAACCGATTCAATGTTTTCAAAAAATCATGGGGTAATTGTTTTGGACTTGTCGGGGACCCAGGATATGAGTACAGTACGAACAGGGAATGTACGTTTAGAGTGTACATTTGCCGATGCTTTGACTGAGAGTATCACGCTAATATCATTGAGTCAATTTGAAACCTATTGGGAAATCACACCCGACGGCAGTGTTCTACTAGACCTAGCACCATGAACGCAAACCAAATAATCAACGTATTTAGTATGGATCCATACATGTCCCAGTACAAGTCCTATTGCATACCATCGGACTTCATTGAAAAAATTCCAAGTGTTAAGAATACCCTAATCATTGTTAATAGCAGTCCATCAACTTTGAAGACAGGTCATTGGCTATACATCTTTCAAACAGCGAAGAATATTGAATTTTTTGATCCTCTTGGCCTATCGTATAAATTCTATACTCCTTACATCAGCAACTTTATTGAAAGCGGTGGGAAAACTATTATTCAAAATCAACGAAGAGCACAGGATTTAACGACTAAGACATGTGGCTTTCATGCACTACTCTTTCTCATGTTCAGATGTCGTGGCTATACCTACAAGCAGTTTCTCGACATCTACGTTGACTTACCTCGATTGAACGACTTTATAGTTGAAAATATACTTAGAAGCGTATTTAATATTGATTTTAGTACCCTACGAATAAAATGTTCTAAAAATGTATGTGAAATTGTTTATTAATAAAAATAATGTATGTACATGATAAAACGACTTTTCTACTCTTTATATTTCATCTTCTACTAGGTATTTGTCGACAACAACTAATGTAGGTAGATTATTCGAATTCACAGTATACTGATCCTGATGTGTTGCAATGTCAGGGTCACATTTTCTACAGTAGATTGTAACTTCACTCTTGTCATACCTCTTTGTATAGTCAATGTTTCATTGTTTCTATTCTCATTCATTCTATAGAATTCACATGTTTCAATTTGTTTATTTGAAGTAATTTCACAGACAGTGTCCTCAAGTGGCGAATCACATTCCGTCACAGCCAAATAAAAATCAGTGGGCTTATAATCATAGTAGTCATTGTCTTCACAACGATGACGTAGAAACCATATTCTTTTGTTGTTCCAACAGTTGACTCGCTGACTTGGCTCCTCCTCCCAGAACAATCTAAAACCACGACGATACCAATCTCGTAGCAATAAACTAAATTCACGCTTAGGATTCTTTCCAATCATACCGGGATATGTATTCTCCCACTGATTACATTTATCATAGTGGCAATTGGAGCATAGGTGCCCTCTAGGATGAGAGTCACACACCTCTTCAAGACAGGAATTACAACCTTTAATTTGTACAGCATATCCTCTATGCAATTTACATGGGTTGCATAATCTACACTTTTCATCATACTCATCAATCATTGTGCAATTCTCACATGATGACCAGCTGCCCAGTGTGTACATACATAGTGGGCATGTATGGAACATTTTTTCATGTGTTGACACTCTCACTGCCACAATGAAACTGAGCTAGCAACACCAAAAAATTGTCTGGGATAGAGAGAGAGAGAGGAGTAAATCATCCTTGAACACCATCTTTCTCATGAAAAAAGTCATAAATTTTTAAACTGGTGTTTAAAAGCATGCACTATACAATCTCAACTATAGTTTCAAAACATGTTTGATCACTTTGCTTGGAATGGTATCAAGGAAGTATAGGTGTGAGGGGGTACTCACTCTCTTTGAAAAGGTGTAGAGGTCCCAGCAAATAGCATAGGAAGGAACATAGCGCTATAGAATAGCATGGGAGGGGACATAAACCCTTAGAATAGCATGGGAGGGAACATAAACCCTTAGAATAGCATAGGAAGGAACATAGCGCTATAGAATAGCATGGGAGGGAACATAAACTCTTAGAATAGCATAGGAAGGAACATAGCGCTATAGAATAGCATGGGAGGGAACACAAACCCTTAGAATAGCATGGGAGGGAACATAAACTCTTAGAATAGCATAGGAAGGAACATAAACCCTTAGAATAGCATAGGAAGGAACATGATCCACCCAAATCCATAAGTACATGCTCTGGAAAGACGCCAAGGAACATAAGGCAAGCAAATCCATAAGTACATGCTCTGGAAAGATGCCAAGGAACATAAGGCAAGCAAATCCATAAGTACATGCTCTGGAAATGTTTTCCTATAGCTTCACGCAAATAGCATGGTAATTCCTATAGCTTTATGCAAAGTATAACTTAGCACTCTACTTGCCTGTTTTGTACTTTAGAGCTTTTCCACTTAGAAAAGTAGCATCAAAAGCGTTGTTTTCAGTGTTATATCGCACTTACTAATGGTAGAATTGATAAAAAAAAAAGCAGGTTGACATGAACCATAGCTTTCAAATGAGCCATTAAACATAACTCTTATAAGTTCTGCTAGCCCAATAGCCTCAGCTTTTCCACTTGAGACATGCCATAAAAAGTGCCGGTTTTAGTGCCATTTGGAATTTTTAGATGATGGAATTTATAGAAAGAATATAGATATGAATAATATTTTTCATATGAGCTATAAAAAATCTGTCTACGATGTTCTGGTAGCCTGCTAGCGCCACCGCTTGAGAAATGGCAGAAAATGCCATTTTAGTGTCATGTGGTACTCGCAGATGGCGGAGTTTATAAAAAGCACGTATATATAGGAAATAGCTTTTGAATGAGCTAATAAGCATCTCTCTATGATGTTCTGGTGACCCACTAAGTCTGGAGAAAAAAAAAAACAGAAAAAAAGGGAGACAGATAAGGGCTACCGATGCAAAAAACGATTTTCCTTTTGTTCAAGGAGGGGAACTATAATTTCCCTCTATGAGTCTTCGACAATGCTGATTCCAATGGTACACTTTTCATTTTGATCTGACGCCATTTTGGAGGGGTTTCAGGCTTTTTTTCGAAATCATCATAAATTTCTTTTTGCAATAAACTTTTACTTTTAAGACGAGCCGAAGTAATAGCTACCATTCGTTAATCAGTGTCAGGTGGCAATTTTTTTCACAAGGCAGTGTTTTTCAAAACGCGTTTTTTAACTTTTAGTTACTATGGGCCGTGGTTCGCTCTTTATTAGATTGCAGCTACCGCTGCAACCATGATACCAAACAGTCGAGAAGTTTGCTGAATGTACGGTCTGAGCAACCGGTTTCATAGCCACAATGATAAATGACGAGCGACAGAATGCATTGAACTTATATAATTTAAGCTATATATTTGCACATTAGGGGGTGGGGGTAAGGATAAGTTGAGTAAGGTATTTAACCCCTTTCTGAGATTTATTTAACCATCCCCCCTTAATGTGCAAATATTTAGCCCAAATTGTATTATTATATAAACTAAAGAAACAAATTGTCATCATGTTTTGGCATCTTTCCTTATGGTTAGCCTAACTGCACTTCTTGAGTGTGTTTGGTATAATACATAAGTACCAGTAATTTTTCTTTCAAGAGGGCATAGACTAATGCTACCAATTTTCGTTTTTTTTCAAGTTAATCGCTGATGGTGGATTTATAGGAAGACACAGAAAGGGGCGTAATTTGATATGGGGCAGAGGGAGGCAACTGCCTCCTTCAGACCCAAGTGTGCCCCCCAGACCTCGTTTTGCCCCCCAGCGGAAATTTAGTTTCTGCAAAAAAAAATCTTGTCAAAACTAAGATAAGCCTTCATAATTCAAGCATCCAGAGAAACAGGTCAGTTTTGTTTAGTATATCTTTGCCTCTATGGTAATATATGGCTCATTTGTCAATTTTCACTATCATTTTCACTTGATTTGGGAAAATTGGCTCCAACTTTGCCTCCTTCCCCAGAATTTTGACAATTTTACGGCACTGGACGTAGATATGAGCAATATCTTTTATATGAGCTATTAAAAATCCATCTACATACATGCGATATCAATACGCTCACGCAGCTATGCGTGATATAAATCCGGCAGATACCGACGCAGTATGCAGCCCTTTCCTCAGGGGATATGGAGGGTCGTATCATCATCAAAATCAAAGATATTTGACCTTTGAACTATGTTGAACAAAATGGTTATCTCAAAATTGTGATTGGATGACTTTAGGGGGAGGGGGCCTTCAGGGGGGGGGGGGGGGTTAGTTGCCCTCAAATCTTTTTGGTCACTTAAAAAGGACACTAGCAAATTTAATTTCCGTTCGAATGTGGTATTATACATCTCTCTATGATGTTTTGGTCAGCCCCTAGCCCTGCTAGAAAAAAGAAAAAATAATGGGAGACACATCAGTGCAACAACAAGGAAAAAGTCATTTTCTTTGTTGTTCAAGTAGGGGGACTGTAATTGCTCTGTAAAAGGTTTTCGACCATGGTGATTCCAATACTAATGGTACACTTTCCATTTTGATCTGACGCCATTTTCGAGGGGTTTCAGGTTTTATTTTCGAAGTCACCATAAATTTCTTCTCGGAATAAACTTTTACTTTTAAGACAAACCAAAATAATAGTTACCATTCGTCAGTCTGTGTCAGATGGCAATTTGTTTCCACCAGGTAGTTTTTTCCTAAACATGTTTTTTGACTTTTGGTTCAGACCGTGTTAAAGAGTTTATGGTAAATTCTCCCAACGGACTAATGAGACTTACTAAGGGTGCTTGGAAGGGGAGTATACGGGAAGGGTCCCTTGCAAATCTCCAGTTAAGGGTTTTGGACCATAATCATTACAATGGTACCGTTCTATATTTCGAAGCTCTTCCACTTAAGAAGTGGCACAAAATGTGCCGTTTTTTATGCTATTTGGAACTTACGGATGGCAAAACTGATTAAAAGCACATAGATATGAGCAATAGCTTTCAAATCAGCCATTAAAACATATCTCTAAGAAGTTCTGGCAATCCACAAGCCCCTAGCTTTTCCACTTGAGACATGGCATCAATAGTGCCATTTTTGGTGCTATTTGGCAGTTTCAGGTAGTGGAATTTATAAATAAAACGTAGATATAAGAAATAGCTATTATGTGAACTATTAAACATCTGTCTACGATGTTTTTGTAGCCCGCTAGCCCCACCCCTTGGGAAATGGCACAGAATGTGCCATCTTTGTGCCATATGGCTCTTGTAGATGGTGGAATTTATGAAAAGCACGTAAATGTGAGAAACAGCTTTTGAATGAGCCATTAAGCATCTCACTATGATGTTCTGGTAAACCGCTAGCCTTGGAAAAAAAAAGAAAAAAAAGGGAGACAGATCAGTACTATCCATACAAAAAAAAAATTGTTTTTTATTATTTTACAAGGTTGGGGACTGTAATTTGCCTGAATACGGTTTTCGACTATGCTGATTCCAATGGGGCACTTTTAATTTTGATCTGACTCCATGTTCGAGGGGGTTCAGGCTTTTTTTTTTGGAAATGACCATAAATTTCTTTTCCCAATAAACTTTTATTTTTAAAATGATAGTTACCATTCCTGAATCAGTGTCAGATGGCAATTTTTTCCACTAGGCAGTTTTGTTCTAAACGCGTTTTTTAAGTTTTGGCTTCTATGAGTTGTGTTTCGCTCTTCACTAGGTTGCAGCAGCCGCTGCAACTGTGATCATACAATACAATTCATCAAGCTTCTAGAGAAGGTTACAACTTTGTCTACAAGGATAAAAAATTCTCCATTGTTTCCGGAGGAATAGATTCATGGAGGCGTATTTATTCGTTTGTTTTCGCTAGGGTTGATCATATCGACCTGGTAAACAAATATTGGAAAAGGGTTCATCGAAATAAAAATATTAAAGCTGCTGTGCCGTTTTTTATAACAATAGATATCACACTACAGTAAAACACTGATTTCTGTAATTTTATGCCTGAAATCAGTTTTGTTGACCCCACTAGGGCCGAAACGCTCTCAAGCTAGATTGTAGTATAACCAATCGGTTTAAAACTATCAAATTGGTATTTATTTAGCCCCCCAGATTCTGACGTTGTACTAATACGTGGTGGCGCATTCAAACACATATGCAGTCGATTTGAGTCGACACAATTTGAACGGATAATGTAGACAATCGCTCGTAAGCCTAATTGACTGAGTCAGTTGACTGAGTCAGATTTGAGAAAGGTACTAGATCTTTCTCTTAGAGGAGGGGGAGGGGGTTCCTCAAAAGGTACATTTTCGGGATCAAATTTGCCAACTCTCCGTGAGATGTGTTTCAGACCATTCTGGAGACTGAATTCATCACCAAAATTGTTTACGTTCAGTGGAGCTTATTTCAAATAAGCTTTCAGTATACGTGCTAAGGATGTCATAGGTCCCCTTGTATTGATGAAAAAACTTGAACGTGAAATAAAATATAGGTTCGCATGCTTACCTACAAAGAGATGCAACGGGTGGGAAGCATTTCCTTAGATTATAATGTTGACGAAGAACCTCCGTCCACCCATGTATGCGGTGCTTTTACGGTAGGTGGAGGAGGGTTAGTAGTGGTACAATTTTTAAGAATATGCACAATTTGGGGAGCTCAGTGAATCTCATTGTGGGGGGTGTATCACAAATTGTATTTCCTAGCTCGGTTTTTGTGTGAACTGTCTTTTAGGTCAATAAAAAGGGGAAGGAGGATTTGCTCATAGCCTTCCTTCACTTGGTGCCATATATAGGGGCTAAGCGTTCAATATGGCTGCTGAGCGTGTGAATGTTCATCTCTCATTGACGAAATATTTTGAACATAAAATAGAATATTACTTTCGTGTACTGACATTCACTGATTTGACAAGAGTTAGGGAATCGCTTCGGACAATTATCTGCCCTATCCGTCAAAAAATACGAATTTATGAGTGGAAAATTCACTTATGTTACCCCCCCCCCCCGCAAGACTTTGAAAATTAAGTTTACAGAGCGTTTGGTATAGGGGAAAATTCCTTTATATTTAAGATACTCCAGTTTGGCTATCTAATGAAAAAAAAAACTAAATGAAAATTTTCATTCTTGAACTCAGAATAATAAAGAAACTTACTTTGAATGATAGGGGATTGAAGGGGTGACAGCCACTCTGAAAATTCGTATAACCCTGAATATGACAGTGAAAACAAACAGAAAAAGAACTTACAAAAACGCATTCTCTTGAAATGTGGTGTTAAGATCTAAAATGGACAGGAACTACCATATATATAAATATATATATATATATATATATATATATATATATATATATATAATATATATATATATATATATATATATATATATATATATATATATATATATATATATATATATATATATATATAAATATAAATATATATATATATATATATATATATATATATATATATATATATATATATATATATTTATATATATATATATATAATATATATATATATATAATATATATATATATACATATATATAAATATATATGCATATATATATATATATATATATATATATATATATATATATATATATATATATATATATATATATATATATATATATATATATTATATATATATATATATATATATATATATATATATATATATATATATATATATATATATATATATATATTTATACATATATGTATAAAATTGTGAGATTAAAAAAGACAGCTGCTATTTAGCAAAATACTTTTTTTCCAAGCCTTAGCTTTACTTCTAGAGAAAACATCAGGTCTCCCCGCTCTAATTACACCGTTGAGATCAAATTCGTTTATTAAAATGGGTGCATTGATTATTTAGCATCAAGTCATTAGTGCTAAAAAGAAAATCTTAAATGACTGTTTTCAAAGATTAAATACAAACTATCGTTATTCCTCTTCCAATACTGTTACATGATCTGGTTTTGTGAAAGCATAATGACCAATAATTAAGGTCAATAATAGGAAGATCATCCATAGGCTCAGTCTGAATTCAAAAAGTGATTTAGTGCTTCGAAACCTGAACCGTGCTATTCGAAACTTAGTGGCAATAATAGGCCACCACTTTGGACCCTCTCCATAGAAAACGGTTAATAATGTTAATATTTTAATATTATTGCCATAGTAAGTTAGTTTTTATCCATATCAGGCAGGTACAAAAGGGCCCATGCCAACCCTGAATTATCAATATTATTATGATCTTAATCACAATTTTGTATGCTTTGTAAATAATTTGCCTGTTTTTAAGGTTTACAATTTATAATTTTGATTTGAAGTTACTTTCTTCACAGTAAATGGTAAAAATTATTAACACCATAGTATTACTATCATATTAAATAAATTCTGATTCAAATGAAAATTTTAATCAATGTTTTGTTTTCTACTGCTGGCGCATGTCCCGCATGAAATCTCAAGATTCTCAAGATTTATTCTGTAATTCGGTTTGTAATTTATTCTGTAATTCGGTACATTTCTAAAGTAGCAGTCTTTTTTAGGTGTTTTGAAATTCATAATTTCGATCTGAATTGGATCCAAATATAACATTAAAATTCTTAATACCATAGTATTACTATCTTAGTAAATAAACCCTTATTTATAAAATAATTTTAATAAAAATTTTATTTTTCTACTGCCCCCCCCCCCTGAAATCTCAAGATTCTCAAGATCTGTTCCATAATTACGTACATTTTTACAGTAGTTGTCTTTTTTTGTGTTTTCAGATTCATAATTTTGATTTGAAGATCTGACCTTGATTCGATATAATCTTTTTGATTAGGCCTAGCTTAAGAATTTAAATTTCAATATAACATTAAATTTATTAAATAAATGCCCTAAATGTTTTTTTCGTTTATCTTCAATATTGGTAACAAAGTATCAAAAACACCTTTCATTTAGAATATGTTTTTTTTTCTGTCTTTTTAATGTATGATTTCACATTACGCCTATAAATGGTAAAATTTTAATTTAAAATCTAAGCATGCTTGAATTATTGACACTGGTCTTCTTGAAAATTCATGTTCTCAATATTTATGACTTTCACAAAATATTTAAATCTTGTTATGTAAAATTTAGATAAATCAATTGACTTTATTTTCATTTTTAAATTGAGTTATCTTTTTTTGCTCAAAATTCGCTTACTTTTACACAGTTACGCTTCAATGAGCTTTGATCTATTTTCAATATTATGAAATAGGTATAATGTCACTTATTATGCAAAGTCTGTTTTTATTTCTTCTTCTTTTTTGAAATATGATTTCACTTTAAATTTATTTATAGAATGATTATCTATATTCTATGCAGGCTTGAATTATCCACACTAGGTCTCCTCAGAATTCCTATTTCCAATATTGATCACTTTCACAAACCTAATTAGAATGTTGTCAATGTCAAAGTCAGGTGCTGCCAAAACATACTTTCGTTTTCTACGGAAACAACCCAAGACCGTTTCCTCAATCTCTAGTAAAATAAAAAATAGGTCTATTTACATGATAAAATGTAACATAATTATTTTTCATTATCGAAATCTTGACAGGGTTTTCCTTTAGGATATGAAGCCAAGTTAATTTGTTTGTACTGTCAAGAGCAGTAAAGAAAAACTTTGGAACAGAGCTTTCATTACTTTAATATTTAATATAAACGCCCCCTCCCCTCCAAAAAAACTTGATTTCCGTTGACGCAATTGGTAGGCATGAGATTTTTCATGGACAAG
The DNA here is from genome assembly GCA_027921565.1 of Artemia sinica. NCBI lineage: Eukaryota > Metazoa > Arthropoda > Branchiopoda > Anostraca > Artemiidae > Artemia > Artemia sinica. The sequence continues at coordinate 34,277,578 of CM051261.1, read as the reverse complement.
ATATTAGCTTTGTCATAGTTGTGAATCATGGATGATTCATCACCCTTCGATGTCCCTTCAATGCCTCAACGGAAGATTGAAAAAGTTTACCTTTTAGGATCCTTAAATTCCACTTGTTATGAGTTGTGTATTCAAAAAGCAATATTTCAGCAAAATGAATACTTTTAGATCTTGCATTTTCCCCATTTTAATCCTTATGCTACTTCAGGTTCCATGATATTAAGCTGTATTATCTGTTGGTAACTACAATTTGTCAAAGCTTTTTACAATATTATTCAGGTATGATTTTTTTTTTTCAGATATTTTGTAGTGTCAAATAGAAAATCTTTTGTTAAAACGACGACCAAAACGATGATAAACCAACCCCCGCGCTTTACGCTAAAGTTTAACTAAATGAGCATTTTCATTTTTGGAGCATGATGATAAAAAATATTAAACTTTCATTACATTTTTTTCTTTTGGTTAGATTTCATTTGTGACGCATTAATAAATCACATTTAGACTTTGGTTTTAAGAGCGGGGTTGAGGCAGTAGAAGCCCACCACATTACTCTTTACTTTCATTTGAAAAAAAAATATTTATTTTAGTTTAATTTATGGTTTCTTTTAATATCATAGTTTGCCTATGTGTAGACTACGTGTAGGCTTGGGAACAAATGTGCCACCGTTCGTAAAACTAGTCTCTGATACTGGAAGGCTATTAAGGCAATTTTCCAATAGTGCTAAACCGAGTGATTCTCCGGAATTTTTGCTCGATAGCATTTTGTCCCTATTTTGACCAAAATTGCTTATTTGGGGCACAAAATGGGAGAAATCGGTACTTTGCTGGGAAGTTATATCATTTGTCAGTCGAAAAAAGGTTAGACATTTGAAGTTTTGGTCGAAACCGTTTTGATATTCTGTGACGACAGATTTGGTACGGTCATATTTGAGGATAACATCGAAAGGAAGGCTTAAAAACCCTCATCTGTGTCCATCTTTCTAGGGAGTAATGTAAAATTGTGTGATTGTGTCAATTTATGCTTGAAGTCCCGCTTCAGGATTCCCAGACACATTGAACTCATCGGTATAATTTTCACCAATTTTGTACCCCTTTTTGGCGGTTGCTTTCACTGTTTTTCAAAGTCAAGCACATTTCCTTAAGCTGATAAGTTTCCACGGGTAACTTAAAACTACTGAATTTTGTAGAGTAAGCATGAGAAATTTGTGTAGATATTTATAGCACTAAAACGTTTTTACTCTTTCCTTTCCCCTTTTCCGAAGGAACGAAAATGTATGAAACAGTAAGTTAAGGAGTAAAATGATGCTTTACTTATAAATATTTTTGGACTAGCGAATCGATTTACTTTCTAGTTTTTCTACTATCTCATAATGATAGTGCCAAATTAAATTTCACAGACTTAGCCACAAAATTGTTGGCGTTCCTTGTTGAATATTGAGTTTTAACCTCTAAATGATTTTAGTCCATCGTTTTCTTTTCTCAGTACAGGTTTTTGACAAAAGTTTTTGCTTTCTTTTAGCTGTTTTTCTTAGTTTTTTCGCCAAAGACCTTCTTTTTGAAAATAAAGCCTGTCTAAAAAAAAAACGTTATATAGACAAGTACTTCAAATGCTGCTTAAACTAAACCGTATTTAAATTAAATAATAAAAACAGCTTTTAAATAAAATAAAGCTGACTTTCTAAACCATTGTTTGCAGTTCTGATTAAACACAAGTTCAAGTTTTTTCTCATTACAGGTCTTGAAGATTTTGTGTATTTATGTTTTTTTTTGTAACAAGATCCTCCATTTCAAAGTAAAGCAATTGTAAAAAGTATTTTTGATTTCTGGACTTATTTTCTATTTATTTAATGCCCCCGTGCAGTGGACCTCTCTGGGTTATGTTGTATGTGTTTGTTTGTATACCTTATTTCGAAGAGATATCTCTTACCAGATATCTAAAGAGAGGAAGGCCTGATTACTGGCCACCCCTCAATAGCTTAAATAATTATAATTTAAATGATAATTCACATTATACGGACTCGCAAGTAAATTCTCTATTCGGTAATTCCCTTTCTACTTCTATTAATTTAAGTGAAATCCGGAAAACCTTACGTAAAAACCTATATATGAAATGGTATGAGTTATTTTGCCAAGCTGTTAAGCCCTGGACCCTTCAGTTTTTTACTGATCATACTGACCTTATTCAAGTCACAAAAATTACTCCTAATTATAAACTGACACAAATTGTAACTGGTCACTGTAAATTAAATTCATTTTTATGTAGAATTGATAAAAGCGATTGTTCCAATTGCGATTGTGGTGTCGAGGAGACTTTATATCATTATCTTTTTGAGTGTAAATTTTTTGAAAATGAAAGAACTGAAATGCAATGTAAATTACAAGGTTTTTCTTACTCTAATAATTTTAATATTAATGTTATCTGGTTCATCAAAGAGGCTCGGTATGCCGTTTTGGAATACTTGAACCGAACAAAGAGACTAGATATTGTATAAGTTTTTTTTTACCTTCATTTAATTACTATTAAGTGCTAATAATTGTTGTTAATTTATTGTTTTTCCTTTTCCTTATTTCTGTGTGGTGTTTAGTATTTTGCTTGTGATTCTCAGTTTTTGATATTTTATGCTACATTTTGTAGATTAGATAGTGAAATAGTCTGTACGGGTTTAATCACTGAATAAAATAATTCATTCATACCTTATTTCGCATTGCACTCTGCTATGACTTGGTTTCCGTGTGTGTATTTGTAGTGGGCGGATGTTAGTCATTTTTTTTTTCTCCCTGAATTCATGGCCGTAGATCCTTGAGGGCATATATGGTGATGTATTTAATAATTTTAAATGTATTGCTGGATAATTATATCTATCTATATATTAGATTGCGAAATTAACTCTAATTTGAAATTACACAAAAGTCAGTATTGAAAATAAATAAACACTAAAAACAAGCGAGGGCAGACACGGATACAGAGCCTTGATTGGGGAGGTGTGGCCGTCTTAGGAGGGAAAAGTGGGACATCATCCTTCCATTTAGAATTTAGTTCAAAATAGATGGGTTAAGGCCGGGCTTACTATCGACGTAACGCGCAAGGGAAAGTAAAAACCAAGTGTTGTAATAGGCGTTGTAAATTTTGCAAATGATGGGACGCTTATTGGGGGTCCATCGTGTGTGAAAAAACCTATTTTGATCAAATTTGCCATGTTTTTTTTTAATTTTCGAAAATTTTATCAACCTTAATATTTTATGCAATTATTTTTTTTTTACATTAAAAAAATAATTATGGCACGGTATGATCAGACTAGTTCCTAGTAGTCTCTCTTGAAAGAGAGCACATGCGCCACGGTAAGGCCCACTGTAATACCACCGATATAATCAACAACACTAACTAAATAAATAGTCATTATATCGTGTAGTAATTATTTTTTATATATTTTTATATCACAACATCGCCGCCAAAAATCTACTAGTAAGTTAAATAGGTGTAATACCATATTTTCTATATGTATACAACATAGTTACAAAACACCTTATTCCACAGAAGTAACAGTTTTAGTGTTAATTTTCATACATACAGTACATATTGTATAAATAGATTCCAACGTCCTATGAACACGGTAGTGGTGTCATTTTGTGTGAATTTTGCTAAAATCCCTAAAAATCTAAAAGAAGAAAATCTTTATCGAGTTAATTAATGACTAAAATCGGACTAAGGTGGTAAAAATAGGAAGGGCTTTTTCAAAAACAGAAAAATTCCTTACTGCTCCCTTAATACAAGGGATACACCATCCATTTAAATTTATTAAAATGTTAAAGAGGATTAATTAAAACTTATGTTTTGACACTTTTATGATTGAACCATTTTTAAAGTCAGGGGTGGAAAAAGACTTGGGTTGAAGAGAGGAAGAATATTTTTATTACTCCAAAATTTATGTTTTGAGCTATGAGGCTAAAGGAGAAAAAATATCTAAACTTCGTTATTTATTAGTAAAAGTGAATCAAGCTTGTTTATGTAAACATGATTCAGTGAAATAAAGAGTGCAATTTTTATTTGAAAATATTTTTTACAGCTCTCTTAATACTCTACGAGCCCAGTTTTTTTTTAAGCCGGCAAGAATCAGCTAAGTGACGCCAACAAATGCTGTTTAAAACAATTAGCAAAATGAAGGGGAAAGAGAAAGAGATGAGGGTAGGCACATGCCCAGATGCGTCAATTTGGCCCACCTAGGCTCCGCCAGCTTAAGTTAGCCACCGTTACTTTTAGGATGTGCTTCTTACTTAAAACAATATTTTTTCCTACCTCGGCTCCTTATTTACTGCAATCAAACGGCTGAATTAAATATTATTATTTAAATCTAGGCCCTCCCGTTGGCCAGGCTGAAAAGCTTTTTTTTCAGTTTTGTCTCTCTCAAATTCACAACAAATAATTTATAGGTCAGAAGAATGACCCCGAAGCGTTAGAATATGATTTAGAAAGATAATATAATTTAGGAAGGAGTCTTAACAATTTTGTTTGGGGGGGGGGGATCGTCCCGTCACCCCTCCCTTGAGTTTGTGCTTGAGTGAAGGTAGTAACTTCAGAGGGCTTAAAATTATCTATTACTGATAACTGTATATACTCTGCTGCTGTGATAAGTTTCATAGACATATTTCAACACACCATACAGACATATTTCAACACACAGGGAGGATTCTTTTGGAGGGAAGTCTCTGCCCCAATTTCTAATGATTTTCAAGATTTTTGTCATAATTTTCTGTATTTTTAATGCAGCTCGTATATTTACCCTTTGTCCGAATTATCTCCCCCGAAATATCTTCCCTTTCGTCCCCCAACCCAAGAGAATCATCCATATGTGCCTGAGCTATGTAGTGGGGAATTAGATTTTTAGTCCAGCTATAAATTACGCTGAATTATGAAACGTTTTGATAATCAAACTTATAAGTGACATGTGCCGTCGCTTTCAAGAAACCAAGTCAATTCATCACTTGGGTCTCCTCTTAAACATAAAAAGTTAATTTCAAGAAACCGTAGTTTTTACTAGTGATGATTTTAAAAGTGGATGATTTTAAACCGCACCGACAGGCATGGTGGCCTTTACCCCTGTGACTTCCTCCAAAAATATAAAGATTTCATCCTTAAGTTTCAGTTAAGGATGTCCCTCCGAAAAGGGACGTCTCCTGTTAGAAAGAAATTTTTGTATTTATACCTGAACTGTTTCTACTTGTGATATTTAGTACATATAAATTAATTATAAGTTAGATATGGCTCTTTTATGCAGTGATAAGGTCTTTCGATTCCATGAACTTCGGTTCTACGAAATTTCTTCCCAAAACCTAGCAAATTTAACGAAGAATATTTCTTACAAACAACACTCTGCTGTAATTTTTCTGTTAAAACGTGGAAATTTTTTAAAATATGGAATTCGATTAATATTAACACCAAATTAAATAAAAATGACCTCTTTTCTTACTGTGCTGCTGGAGCAACACTTTGACTCTATCCTATTTTTTCTTACGTCACCGTTTTGGTCTATCGAAAGAAAGGTGCAAGAGTCTAACCACCATAATTTTTATGGAAATTTTGGAGCTCTGGCCGGATTGATGAATATGAGGTTACATTTTAGAAAGCTGTGCATAATATTTGTCTGGAGTAAAAAAAGGGTGGTTTTGCCTATTCTTGAGCCAGAGCCTACAGTGCGACATTGAGTTTGAGTTTTTTGTATAGTCTGTGTCACAGAAGACTCCCTTAAGTTATTCCTCTAAGCATCTGTTTCTTTGAACCATGTTTCAAGCAATCAGCAGTTTCGAATTAAAGTTTGGCTAAAACCTAAAAGTAGTTAAGATGTGCATGATAAAATGTGCAATAAATAAGATGTGCCCTGGTTCGTTTGCCAAAATATTTTCACAGAATCCTAAATAGAAAAATTTATAGTTTTGAAAAAAGAGCATTTTCCCATGGACCTGAAAGAACTGCCATCTACTATTAAAGGCCATCTCTATTTTTAATTTAGTTTATATTTTTCTTTTATTTCCTGTGTTAGAAGAATGATATCAAGTGTTCCTCCAATGATTGAGTATTTCTCTCATTGTTAAAAAAAAGCTAGATGTTTTGCTTTGACCCTTCTTTGTAGCAATATTAGAAAGTTGGCACACAGCTACAATATTAACTTTTGAACTGAAAGAGATACTGTACAATTTCCTTTTTAGAATATATCAGTACTCTTTCAAGAGATGATGAATTTGAATTGGATTGCGGTTTTTGCACAAATTTTGTTCAGGAGGCCCGCAATTTAAAAATTTTCGGGAGGCACGCAACTTCTTTGTTGTCTTACGCAGCGGAAATAATCGGAAAATGACTGTGCTAAAAAGTTAGCTAAGTCGTGGCTCATTGTAAAATGACATTTTGACAAGAGAATTTTGCCCTTTATTAGATGTGGTGTCATGCAGGGATTTTCAATCTATATAATTTGGACCATAAAGTGGATCCGTGGTCCTTCCACGGAAAATAAATTGTGCAATCGTTACTTTTGGGGAAAAGGCAAGCCCTTCTTTTCTTAGGTGCATGTTGTGAAGTGAAATAGGTGAAAATCAGTTGAGTCTAGAGCTTAGAAGGACCAAAGAAAACAAAGGAACATAACTATTAATGTAATTTAGCTTATAGATACTTTAGCCGCTATTGCATAATTACACTTTCATGGCTTATTTATTATCCTTGCGCAATTTAATCGAAAGTACATCTGTATAAAAAATAAAAATGGAAACTATTGAACACAATCTAAATAAAGGTACAAGCTGTTACCGGATTCTGGTTAATTTTACTCGAATGACTTGAAAAAACTAACTGACTTCCTTAGCTAAGCTTACACCTTAATTTTTTTTTTCTTTTTCATGATTTAGCAGAGTATTACTAATAAGCAGTTGTTCCACTTTCCTAGCTAAAATAGTAAGCGCACAATTTTATACCGTTTTCTTAGGATTTTAACTCCCCCTCTCAAATTTTTGTCTGACTCGTAAAAATGTAACAAAAATGCATATAAACAAATTTTTGATCCTTGCATTTCCAAGAATAATAAAAAAATTATTTAGCCTAGCTTCTTTCCACCAATTAAAAAATAAATGTATCTATTTAATATAGTAAGATCCTTATAATTCTAGCCATTTTTCATAAAAAAAAAATCCGGAACCGGGAATCGAACCCGGTGTCCTAGCAAAATTAGCTAGCACCCAATTTTACTAATAATGGCGTTTCCGTGACCTAACAAAAAAATTGTTGGCTAACATTTTTAATGATCAATTCGTTGAAGGGAAAATTGTTGGTCCTGCCTCTACTGTTGGAGTATGGTAGATGCTGCAGGGTACATATACAATTGAGGGTTATCACACCATTTGTTGAGGATTAATATTAAATTATTCATGTTTTCTCTTCTTAAGAAACAGTGTTGTCTCACTGGCATTCTCAGGCAAACCACCCATAAGTAAAGTAGAAGTGACCCTAAAGCCCCCGTACGAACACATGTGCTGCCACCTACAACTTTTTTTACATAATTTATTCAAGGATTATCGATCGAGTCTAATGGGGGTGTCAAGGTCAATCGATCTGTTGTTGTTTGGCCACGTGCGAATGACATGAGGGGTGATTTACATAATCGATGGGGGAATTATTGATTTATGACACTGTGGGGTGATTTACATAATCGCTAGGGGAAATTATTGATTCACGAAGGGGAAATTAAGAAACATTAAGGCTTCTTTAATCTTAGGTCTGTGGGATAAACGTTCTTTAGGTCAGAGAGAAAAATTAATATTCTATTTTTAAACTGATTCACGAAGGGGAGAATTAAGAAACATTAAGGCTTCTTTAATCTTAGGTCTGTGGGATAAACGTTCTTTAGGTCAGAGAGAAAAGTTAATATTCTATTTTTAAATAGGGCTTCATCTATCTTTAGTGTCAGGAATTAGAAATGACATCACTTGTTATCTTGGAATTATGCGGGAGTCTAAAGAGATAGAAGTTCTATTTTTAAATACGGCTTCACGGAGCTTTAAGTCGGAGAGGTAAATTGATATTCTAACGAAACCATAATAGTTTAGCTAGGAACATTTATGAGATGAAGAGATTAACGTAGGAAAGGGTTTCCTAGAAATTTGAAATGTGAAAGCACAGAGATGCCAAAAAACAAAAGGAACACACAGAAGTTACTTTTAGGGGATTATTTGGGCGAAACGGTTTTAGACAGGTTATGGAATTATTTCGGCGAAACCGTTAGAGACGTTTTAAAAGATGATTTTAGAAAGGGTTTTAGAAGAGGTTTTGAGTGTGCTCGTTATAGTAAACAAGTTCTATTGTCGTGAGGTCCTCTACCCAACCCCAAAGGGCCCCGATCGCCCTACCCCGATCCAAAGGGTTCCAATCCCCATACCCCAATCCAGAAGGAACCCCCCGGTCCCCAAAGGTTCCCAGGGCTCCCACCGGCCCCCCAGACCCTCAAAGGCCCACCCCGGGCCTCCCAAAGGCACATCGAGCTCCCAAAAGACCACCGGGGTCCCAAAGGCCTTCACCCGGTCTCCAAATGTCCCCCAGGCTCTCAACCGGCCCCCAGGACCCCCAAAGGCCCTCCACCGGCACCCAAAGGTCCCCCAGGCTCCCAAAGGGCCCCCCACCCTCCCCTCCCTCTCCTCCCCACTCCTCACCGTCACCTCCCCCTCCCCCAACCCCCTCCCCCCTCCTCCCCCCTCCCCCAACCCCCTCCCCCCTCCTCCCCCCTCCCCCTCCCCTCCTCCCCTCCTCCCCTCCCCTCCCCTCCTCCCCTCCCCTCCCCTCCCCTCCTCCCCTCCCCATTTTTTTAATATTTTTTTGTGCATTGAGACACAGAAGGGACACCCTCCCCCAAGGGTCCCCCAAACACCCTCCCCGGGCCCCCCAAAGAGTCCCCTCTCCATTTTTTTAATACTTTTTTATGACTTTATTATATCTTTTCTGAACAAGTTCCATTCATAATGTCATTCCTAAACCCATTTTCCAACCTCAAAGAGTCCCCTCCCCAATTTGTAAATACTTTCTTGAATTTTTTAACATGGTATTTTTTAACTTTTTACGTTCCAACCTTTCTCAAAGAGTCAAATTTAAAGTTCTGTTCCAAATATTTTCCCGGAACAAGAAAAGTCCCAAGACATAAAAAATTTAAAGTTCACTTCTAAATTTTTCCATAGAAGATAGGAAAAGTTATGCTATGATTGTGATTATTTTCTATGAAGATAAAAAGTTTCACTTTAATTCTAAATTTTCTTAAATTCAGTTCTGACCATTCTCAAAGAGATGAAAAAATTTAAAGTTCTGTTCCAAATATTTCCCCGGAAGAAGAAAATTTCAACTTCGATTCTGAATTTTCTCAATGAAAATGAAATAAGTTATTGATCAATTCTATTTTCCCAAAATAATATAAAATTTTCCACTTCAATTCAGATTTTTCTCAAAGAGATGAAAAAATTTAAAATATTGTTCCAAATTTTTCTTAGAAGATAGAAAAGATCAAGTTCTAATCTGAATTTTACCAAAGAACACAATTCAATTCTAATTTCTCCAGAGAAAATAAAAAGCTTCCACTTCAGTTTTAAGTTTACCAAGACATAAAAAATTTAAAGTTTAGTTCTAAATTTTTCCTTAGAAGATAGGAATAGTTATACTATGATTGTGATTATTTTCTATGAAGATAAAAAGTTTCACTTTAATTCTAAATTTTCTTAAATTCAGTTCAGACCTTTCTCAAAGAGATGAAAAAATTTAAAGTTCTGTTCAATATATTTTCTCGGAAGAAGAAAAGTTCAACTTCGATTCTGAATTTTCTCATTGAAAATGAAATAAGTTATTGATCAATTCTATTTCTCCAAAATAATATAAAAATTTTCCACTTCAGTTCAGATTTTTCTCAAAGAGATGAAAAATTTAAAATACTATTCCAAATTTTTCATAGAAGATAGAAAAGTTCAAGTTCTCTTCTGAATTTTACCAACAAACACAATTCAATTCTAATTTTTCCAGAGAAAATAAAAAGCTTCCACTTCAGTTTTAAGTTCACTAAGACATAAAAAATTTAAAGTTCTGTTCTAAATTTTTCTGTAGAAGATAGGAAAAGTTATACTATGATAGTGATTATTTTCCATGAAGATAAAAAGTTTCACTTTAATTCTAAATTTTCTTAAATTCAGTTCCGACTTTTCACATAGAGATGAAAAAAATTTAAAGTTCTGTTCCAAATTTTTCATAGAATATTGGAAAAGTTATACTTTGATCGTGAATATTCAAGTTCTCTTCTGAATTTTATCAAAGAACACAATTCAATTCTAATTTCTCCAGAGAAAATAAAAAGCTGCCACTTCAGTTTTAAGTTCGCCATGACATAAAAAATTTAAAGTTCAGTTCTAAATTTCTACATAGAAGATAGGAAAAGTTATACTATGATTGTGATTATTTTCTATGAAGATTAAAAGTTTCACTTCAATTTTAAATTTTCTCAAAGAAGTGAAGAAAAGTTCAACTTCGATTCTGAATTTTCTCAATGAAAATGAAATAAGTTATTGATCATTTCTATTTTCCCAAAATAATATAAAAATTTTCCACTTCAGTTCAGATTTTTCTCAAACAGATGAAAAAATTTAAAATACTGTTCCAAATTTTTCATAGAAGATAGAAAAGTTCTTGTTCTCTTCTGAATTTTATCAAAGAACATAATTCATTTCTAATTTCTCCATAGAAAATAAAAAGTTTCCATATCACTTTTAAGTTTACCAAGACATAAAAATTTAAAGTTCAATTCTAAATTTTTCCATAGAAGATAGGAAAATTTATACTATGATTGTGATTATTTTCCATGAAGATAAAAAGTTTCACTTTAATTCTAAATTTTCTTAAATTCAATTCCGACCTTTCTCAAAGAGATGAAAAAAATTAAAGTTCTGTTCCAAATATTTTCCCGGAAGAAGAAAAGTTCAACTTCGATTCTGAATTTTCTCAATGAAAATGAAAAAGTTATTGATCAATTCTTTTTTCTCAAAAATAATATAAAAATTTCCACTTCAGTTCAAATTTTTTCTCAAAGAGATGAAGAAATTTAAAGTTCTGTTCCAAATTTTTCATAGAAGATAGGAAAAGTTATACTTTGATCGTGAATATTCGAGTTCTATTCTGAATTTTATCAAAGAACACAATTCAATTCTAATTTCCACAATAAAAAATTTAAAGTTCAATTCTAAATTTTTCGGTGGAAGATAGAAAAAGTAATACCATACGTGTGATTATTTTCCTGGAAGATAAAAAGTTCTAGTTCAATTTAAAATTTTCTCAACGAAGTGAAGAAGAATTCAAGTTCTCTTCTGAATTTTACCAAAGAACACAATTCATTTCTAATTTCACCAGAGAAAATAAAAATATTCCACTTCAGTTCCTTATTTCACAAAGACATAAAGAAATTTAAAGTTCGATTCTAAATTTTTCGGTGGAAGATAGAAAAAGTAATACCATACTTGTGAATATTTTCATGGAAGATAAAAAGTTCTAGTTCAATTTAAAATTTTCTCAACGAAGTGAAGGAAAGTTCAAGTTCTCTTCTGAATTTTCTCAATGAAAAAGAAATTAGTCATTGATCATTTCTATTTTTCCAAATAATATAAAAATTTTCCACTTTAGTTCAGATCTGGCTCGAAGAGATGAAAAATTTAAAATACTGTTCCAAATTTTTCATTGAAGATAAAAAGCTCAAGTTCTCTTCGGAATTTTACCAAAGAACACAATTCAATTCTAATTTCTCCAGAGAAAATAAAAATCTTCCACTTCAGTTCTTTATTTCACAAAGACAAAGAAATTTAAAGTTCAATTCTAAATTTTTCGGTGGAAGATAGAAAAAGTAATACCATACTTGTGAATATTTTCATGGAAGATAAAAAGTTCTAGTTCAATTTAAAATTTTCTCAACGAAGTGAAGAAAAGTTCAAGTTCTCTTCTGAACTTTACCAAAGAACACACTTCAATTCTAATTTCTCCAGAGAAAACAAAAATCTTCCACTTCAGTTCTTTATTTCACAAAGACATAAAGAAATTTAAAGTTCATTTCTAATTTTTCGGTGGAAGATAGAAAAAGTAATACCATACTTGTGAATATTTTCACGGAAGATAAAAAGTTCTAGTTCAATTTAAAATTTTCTCAACGAAGTCAAGGAAAGTTCAAGTTCTCTTCTGAACTTTACCAAAGAACACACTTCAATTCTAATTTCTCCAGAGAAAACAAAGATCTTCCACTTCAGTTCTTTATTTCACAAAGACATAAAGAAATTTAAAGTTCAATTCTAAATTTTTCGGTGGAAGATAGAAAAAGTAATACCATACTTGTGATTATTTTCACGGAAGATAAAAAGTTCTAGTTCAATTTAAAATTTTCTCAACGAAGTGAAGAAGAATTCAAGTTCTCTTCTGAATTTTACCAAAGAACACAATTCATTTCTAATTTCACCAGAGAAAATAAAAATATTCCACTTCAGTTCTTTATTTCACAAAGACATAAAGAAATTTAAAGTTCAATTCTAAATTTTTCGGTGGAAGATAGAAAAAGTAATACCATACTTGTGAATATTTTCATGGAAGATAAAAAGTTCTAGTTCAATTTAAAATTTTCTCAACGAAGTGAAGGAAAGTTCAAGTTCTCAATAGCTAGTTGAAACTCTGTATAAATATCTTCATTTTTAGTCTAATTGCGTAGGTACTAAAGGAACATTGAACATTTTTTCTGAGTTTGTGTGTTTTCGCAAGAAAATAGCTTGTCTTTAGCAAACTTAGCCATAGCTAGTTGAAACTCTGCATAAATATCTTCATTTTTAGTCTCACAAGTATGGTATTAATTTTTCTATCTCCCACCGAAAAATTTAGAATTGAACTTTAAATTTCTTTATGTCTTTGTGAAATAAAGAACTGAAGTGGAAGATTTTTGTTTTCTCTGGAGAAATTAGAATTGAAGTGTGTTCTTTGGTATAGTTCAGAAGAGAACTTGAACTTTCCTTCACTTCGTTGAGAAAATTTTAAATTGAACTAGAACTTTTTATCTTCCGTGAAAATATTCACAAGTATGGTATTACTTTTTCTATCTTCCACCGAAAAATTAGAATTGAACATTAAATTTCTTTATGTCTTTGTGAAATAAAGAACTGAAGTGGAAGATTTTTGTTTTCTCTGGAGAAATTAGAATTGAAGTGTTTTCTTTGGTAAAGTTCAGAAGAGAACTTGAACTTTTCTTCACTTCGTTGAGAAAATTTTAAATTGAACTAGAACTTTTTATCTTCCGGGAAAATATTCACAAGTATGGTATTACTTTTTCTATCTTCCACCGAAACATTTAGAATTGAACTTTAAATTTCTTTGTCTTTGTGAAATAAAGAACTGAAGTGGAAGATTTTTATTTTCTCTGGAGAAATTAGAATTGAATTGTGTTCTTTGGTAAAATTCCGAAGAGAACTTGAACTTTTTTATCTTCAGTGAAAAATTTGGAACAGTATTTTAAATTTTTCATCTCTTCGAGCCAGATCTGAACCAAAGTGGAAAATTTTTATATTATTTGGAAAAATAGAAATGATCAATGACTAATTTCTTTTTCATTGAGAAAATTCAGAAGAGAACTTGAACTTTCCTTCACTTCGTTGAGAAAATTTTAAATTGAACTAGAACTTTTTATCTTCCGTGAAAATATTCACAAGTATGGTATTACTTTTTCTATCTTCCACCGAAAAATTTAGAATTGAACTTTAAATTTCTTTATGTCTTTGTGAAATAAAGAACTGAAGTGGAATATTTTTATTTTCTCTGGTGAAATTAGAAATGAATTGTGTTCTTTGGCAAAATTCAGAAGAGAACTTGAATTCTTCTTCACTTCGTTGAGAAAATTTTAAATTGAACTAGAACTTTTTATCTTCCGTGAAAATAATCACAAGTATGGTATTACTTTTTCTATCTTCCACCGAAAAATTTAGAATTGAACTTTAAATTTCTTTATGTCTTTGTGAAATAAAGAACTGAAGTGGAAGATTTTCGTTTTCTCTGGAGAAATTAGAATTGAAGTGTGTTCTTTGGTAAAGTTCAGAAGAGAACTTGAACTTTCCTTGACTGCGTTGAGAAAATTTTAAATTGAACTAGAACTTTTTATCTTCCGTGAAAATATTCACAAGTATGGTATTACTTTTTCTATCTTCCACCGAAAAATTAGAATTGAACTTTAAATTTCTTTATGTCTTTGTGAAATAAAGAACTGAAGTGGAAGATTTTTGTTTTCTCTGGAGAAATTAGAATTGAAGTGTGTTCTTTGGTAAAGTTCAGAAGAGAACTTGAACTTTTCTTCACTTCGTTGAGAAAATTTTAAATTGAACTAGAACTTTTTATCTTCCATGAAAATATTCACAAGTATGGTATTACTTTTTCTATCTTCCACCGAAAAATTTAGAATTGAACTTTAAATTTCTTTGTCTTTGTGAAATAAAGAACTGAAGTGGAAGATTTTTATTTTCTCTGGAGAAATTAGAATTGAATTGTGTTCTTTGGTAAAATTCCGAAGAGAACTTGAACTTTTTATCTTCAATGAAAAATTTGGAACAGTATTTTAAATTTTTCATCTCTTCGAGCCAGATCTGAACTAAAGTGGAAAATTTTTATATTATTTGGAAAAATAGAAATGATCAATGACTAATTTCTTTTTCATTGAGAAAATTCAGAAGAGAACTTGAACTTTCCTTCACTTCGTTGAGAAAATTTTAAATTGAACTAGAACTTTTTATCTTCCATGAAAATATTCACAAGTATGGTATTACTTTTTTCTATCTTCCACCGAAAAATTTAGAATTGAACTTTAAATTTCTTTATGTCTTTGTGAAATAAGGAACTGAAGTGGAATATTTTTATTTTCTCTGGTGAAATTAGAAATGAATTGTGTTCTTTGGTAAAATTCAGAAGAGAACTTGAATTCTTCTTCACTTCGTTGAGAAAATTTTAAATTGAACTAGAACTTTTTATCTTCCGAGAAAATAATCACACGTATGGTATTACTTTTTCTATATTCCACCGAAAAATTTAGAATTGAACTTTAAATTTTTTTATTGTGGAAATTAGAATTGAATTGTGTTCTTTGGTAAAATTCAGAATAGAACTCGAATATTCACGATCAAAGTATAACTTTTCCTATCTTCTATGAAAAATTTGGAACATAACTTTAAATTTCTTCATCTCTTTGAGAAAAAAATTTGAACTGAAGTGGAAATTTTTATATTATTTTTGAGAAAAAAGAATTGATCAATAACTTTTTCATTTTCATTGAGAAAATTCAGAATCGAAGTTGAACTTTTCTTCTTCCGGGAAAATATTTGGAACAGAACTTTAATTTTTTTCATCTCTTTGAGAAAGGTCGGAATTGAATTTAAGAAAATTTAGAATTAAAGTGAAACTTTTTATCTTCATGGAAAATAATCACAATCATAGTATAAATTTTCCTATCTTCTATGGAAAAATTTAGAATTGAACTTTAAATTTTTATGTCTTGGTAAACTTAAAAGTGATATGGAAACTTTTTATTTTCTCTGGAGAAATTAGAAATGAATTATGTTCTTTGATAAAATTCAGAAGAGAACAAGAACTTTTCTATCTTCTATGAAAAATTTGGAACAGTATTTTAAATTTTTTCATCTGTTTGAGAAAAATCTGAACTGAATTGGAAAATCTTTATATTATTTTAGGAAAATAGAAATGATCAATAACTTATTTCATTTTCATTGAGAAAATTCAGAATCGAAGTTGAACTTTTCTTCACTTCTTTGAGAAAATTTAAAATTGAAGTGAAACTTTTAATCTTCATAGAAAATAATCACAATCATAGTATAACTTTTCCTATCTTCTATGTAGAAATTTAGAACCGAACTTTAAATTTTTTATGTCATGGCGAACTTAAAACTGAAGTGGCAGCTTTTTATTTTCTCTGGAGAAATTAGAATTGAATTGTGTTCTTTGATAAAATTCAGAAGAGAACTTGAATATTCACGATCAAAGTATAACTTTTCCAATATTCTATGAAAAATTTGGAACAGAACTTTAAATTTTTTTCATCTCTATGTGAAAAGTCGGAACTGAATTTAAGAAAATTTAGAATTAAAGTGAAACTTTTTATCTTCATGGAAAATAATCACTATCATAGTATAACTTTTCCTATCTTCTACAGAAAAATTTAGAACAGAACTTTAAATTTTTTATGTCTTGGTGAACTTAAAACTGAAGTGGAAGCTTTTTATTTTTTCTGGAGAAATTAGAATTGAATTGTGTTTGTTGGTAAAATTCAGAAGAGAACTTGAACTTTTCTATCTTCTATGAAAAATTTGGAATAGTATTTTGAATTTTTCATCTCTTTGAGAAAAATCTGAACTGAAGTGGAAATTTTTTATATTATTTTGGAGAAATAGAATTGATCAATAACTTATTTCATTTTCAATGAGAAAATTCAGAATCGAAGTTGAACTTTTCTTCTTCCGAGAAAATATATTGAACAGAACTTTAAATTTTTTCATCTCTTTGAGAAAGGTCTGAACTGAATTTAAGAAAATTTAGAATTAAAGTGAAAATTTTTATCTTCATAGAAAATAATCACAATCAAAGTATAACTTTTCCTATCTTCTAAGGAAAAATTTAGAACTGAACTTTAAATTTTTTATGTCTTGGTAAACTTAAAACTGAAGTGGAAGCTTTTTATTTTCTCTGGAGAAATTAGAATTGAATTGTGTTCTTTGGTAAAATTCAGATTAGAACTTGATCTTTTCTATCTTCTAAGAAAAATTTGGAACAATATTTTAAATTTTTTCATCTCTTTGAGAAAAATCTGAATTGAAGTGGAAAATTTTATATTATTTTGGGAAAATAGAATTGATCAATAACTTATTTCATTTTCATTGAGAAAATTCAGAATCGAAGTTGAACTTTTCTTCTTCCGGGGAAATATTTGGAACAGAACTTTAAATTTTTTCATCTCTTTGAGAATGGTCAGAACTGAATTTAAGAAAATTTAGAATTAAAGTGAAATTTTTTATCTTCATAGAAAATAATCACAATCATAGTATAACTTTTCCTATCTTCTATGGAAAAATTTAGAAGTGAACTTTAAATTTTTTATGTCTTGGGACTTTTCTTGTTCCGGGAAAATATTTGGAATAGAACTTTAAATTTGACTCTTTGAGAAAGGTTGGAACGTAAAAAGTTAAAAAATACCATGTTAAAAAATTCAAGAAAGTATTTACAAATTGGGGAGGGGACTCTTTGAGGTTGGAAAATGGGTTTAGGAATGACATTATGAATGGAACTTGTTCAGAAAAGATATAATAAAGTCATAAAAAAGTATTAAAAAAATGGAGAGGGGACTCTTTGGGGGGCCCGGGGGGGGGGGGTGTTTGGGGGACCCTTGGGGGAGGGTGTCCCTTCTGTGTCTCAATGCACAAAAAATATTAAAAAAATGGGGAGGGGAGGGGGAGGGAGGAGGAGGGGGGTTGGGGGAGGGGGGTTGGGGGAGGGGGGTTGGGGGAGGGGGAGGTGACGGTGAGGAGTTGGGAGGAGAGGGAGAGGGAGGGGAGGGTGGGGGGCCCTTTGGGAGCCTGGGGGACCTTTGGGTGCCGGTGGAGGGCCTTTGGGGGTCCTGGGGGCCGGTTGAGAGCCTGGGGGACATTTGGAGACCGGTTGAAGGCCTTTGGGACCCCGGTGGTCTTTTGGGAGCTCGATGTGCCTTTGGGGGGGCCCGGGGTGGGCCTTTGAGGTTCTGGGGGGCCGGTGGGAGCCCTGGGAACCTTTGGGGACCGGGGGGTTCCTTCTGGATTGGGGTATGGGGATTGGAACCCTTTGGATCGGGGTAGGGCGATCGGGGCCCTTTGGGGTTGGGTAGAGGACCTCACGACACTGTTCAAATAGAACTTGTTTACTATAACGAGCACACTCAAAACCTCTTCTAAAACCCTTTCTAAAATCATCTTTTAAAACGTCTCTAACGGTTTCGCCGAAATAATTCCATAACCTGTCTAAAACCGTTTCGCCCAAATAATCCCCTAAAAGTAATTTCTGTGTGTTCCTTTTGTTTTTTGGCATCTCTGTGCTTTCACATTTCAAATTTCTAGGAAACCCTTTCCTACGTTAATCTCTTCATCTCATAAATGTTCCTAGCTAAACTATTATGGTTTCGTTAGAATATCAATTTACCTCTCCGACTTAAAGCTCCGTGAAGCCGTATTTAAAAATAGAATTTCTATCTCTTTAGACTCCCGCATAATTCCAAGATAACAAGTGATGTCATTTCTAATTCCTGACACTAAAGATCGATGAAGCCCTATTTAAAAATAGAATATTAATTTTTCTCTCTGACCTAATGAACGTTTATCCCACAGACCTAAGATTAAAGAAGCCTTAATGTTTCTTAATTCTCCCCTTCGTGAATCAGTTTAAAAATAGAATATTAATTTTTCTCTCTGACCTAAAGAACGTTTATCCCACAGACCTAAGATTAAAGAAGCCTTAATGTTTCTTAATTTCCCCTTCGTGAATCAATAATTTCCCCTAGCGATTATGTAAATCACCCCACAGTGTCATAAATCAATAATTCCCCCATCGATTATGTAAATCACCCCTCATGTCATTCGCACGTGGCCAAACAACAACAGATCGATTGACCTTGACACCCCCATTAGACTCGATTGATAATACTTGAATAAATTATGTAAAAAAAGTTGTAGGTGGCAGCACATGTGTTCGTACGGGGGCTTTAGGGTCACTTCTACTAAGTAATACTACTTACTTACACCCACAATTAATTAATAGCAATTACTGAGACGAATGGCATATTATCAAGTAATTAATGCAACTGATTTTTCCCTTGAAGCCCCATGGACAGTGAAAATGCAATCTGATTGTTTGAATTGGTTAAGCGGAACCATACACAAGCATGTATATCTTAAAAGATTACGAAAAATCAGCAAATTCAATCTTTAATGAAAAAAAAACTTCCGTATGCAGTTATTGGTTTTAGCGGGTGTTAAATTAAAAAAAAAGAAACGTGGGGGAAAAACAATCATAAATTAAGCTAAAAACACATATTCACAAACAGCTTAAGTGTATGTGGCTTTCCTTCGAAGCTGTGTTTGTCTTTGGCAATCAATAGATTGTTAATATTTGAAATTTTACGGACGAAAAGGATGGTCAAACTTAACTAATTTGTTTTGGTGATTTGTTTTCAAAGTGGTAACGCCGACGAAATGTGGTACTGTCATACAAAATTCATAACTTTGAAAAAAAAAAAAAAAAAAATCTAAGGAAATAGTGGTCCTTAATCAAACAGTCCGTGGTAACGAACTTTAAGTTCGTTACCACATTCAATAGTAAGTTCGTTCGTTGCCATAGTTCAGTGTGAGTTCGTTACCCAGCTCAATAGTAAACGAAACTCTAAAAAACGGGATTTTGATACCAATAGGTATATCAAAGGTAATTGGCTTTTTATGCTGATTTCAAATATATAAATTTCATTAAGTTTAGTCTTACCCATCAATGCTTACTAGCCTGAGAAAATTTTCCTGATTTTTGAAAAAAGGAGGAAACAGCCCCTAAAAGTCAAGTGATCTCAATGAAAATCACACCATCACATTCAGCGTATTAGAGACCCCTACTGTATAGATTCCAAGCTCCTATCTGCAAAAACATGGAATTTTGTATTTTTTGCCAGAAGAAAGATCACAGATGCGTGTTTATTTGTTTGTTTGCTTTTCTTTCCCTGGGGTGATCGCATCGACCCAGTCGTCCTAAAATATCGGTAGAGGGCTCATTCGAACCGAAATTAAATTTTTAGTGCCCTTTTTCAGTGACCAAAAAAACTGGAGGGCAACTAGGCCGCCTCCCCCGCCCCTTTTTCCCAAAATCGTATATACAAATTTTGAGATAGTCATTTTGTTCATCACAGTTGAAAGGCCCAATAACTATGCCTTTGGGTATAACGTGAACCCCCCACAGCCCCAGGGGAAAGGTCTTTAAGTTGTAAAATGTGCCCATTGTTTGTGCATAGTATTTGTTATTGGGATGTAGGCATACAATTTTGGATGCGGGGGGGGGCTTATTTTCTTCTCGGGCTTTCCACAGGGGAGTTTTCCATGAGGGGGAAGTTTCCAGGGAGTAAAATTGTCAAGGGAAATTATACACTGGGGGAATTTGCCAGAATTCTTATACAAAATTCTTTTTGTATGTCTCGCTTTCTCTTTTCCGTCTAAATTTAACGTGGTTAAGAGTAATTGTCCGGGATAAATTTTCACCGGGATTGAATTGTCTAGAGGGTATGTCCGTGGGGAGGGGGTCTGTCCGTGGAGGTGGTGCCAGATTTCCTGCTATTATTTAGAAAACGATCAGACAACATTGCTCTTTAAGCTGAAGTTTTGAATTTTATCCCAATTTTTTAATAATGACTCCTGAAACACAAGGGTCGTTTAATTAGAACAATAAGACGCTTTTTTTAAAAATACTAAAAAACTTTAGCGTAAAGAGCGAGGTATCGACGAGGGGGCAACCCCCTTTATATACGTAATAATTTCTGTTCGTTTTAAGTTTGAATGTTGCTCCTTACCTTCAGTTGAAAAAACTTGTTTTTTTATTTAATCAGGAATAGACCCAAGATGGTTTCAGGGTGAATAAATGTTTTTATTTTGATTTCTTTGGTACTTGAAGTCATCATTTTGATCACTGATATTAATGAATGATTTCAAATGATCAATTTATCCAATCTCGGTTCTTAAAAAAGAAAAGAAAGATCAGATTGTTTCTTCTGCAAATTAAATAAACAAAAACAAGTTTTTTAAACTGAAAGTAAGGAGCGACATTAAAACTTAAAACGAACAGAAATTATTCCGTATATGAAAGGACCTGTCCCCTCCTCAACGCTTCGCTCTTTACGCTAAAGTTTTTTATTGTTTCAAAAAATAAAGTTGTGAGACAGAGTCAAACTTTAGCGTAAAGAGCGAGGCGTTGAGGAGGGGACATCCCCTTTCATATACGGAATAATTTCTGTTCATTTTAAGTTTTAATGTCGCTCCTTACTTTCGGTTTAAAAAACTTGTTTTTTTTAATTTAATTTCTGATCGTTTTTTAGTTGATGCAGCTTTTGTTTTGGCTCGCCGTCATTGAATAAGTAAACAAAATTTGCATAAAAATTTTACTTTTCTTTTGCAAAATGGCTGTCTCTAAATTTGATTATGGCGTAATTTACAAATTAACTTACGTAACGAACTTCTATATTCGTATATTTTTCGTCTGGCAAAAAATACAAAGTTGCAGATTTTTGCAGATATGAGCTTGAAACCTATGTTGTAGGGTTTTCTGATACGCTGAATCTGACGGTGTGATTTTTATTAAAATTCTTTCACTTTTAGGGGATGTTTCCCCCCTCTTTAGAAAATCAGGTAAATTTTCTCAGGCTTGTAGCCTTTGATGAGTAATACTAAACTTAATAAAATTCATATATTTAGAATCAGCATTATAAGCCCATTCTTTTGATACATTTATTGACATCAAATTTCCGTTTTTAAAAGTTTCGATTACTATTGAGCCGTATTGCTTGTTTTTTTTTTATTGTTTTTTTTTATTACGTATATGTTATTACGTATATGATGGGGTTCTCCCCTTATTCAATACCACGCTCTTTACGTTAAAAGTTAAAAAAAAATTTAATTCACAAACCCCTGAATCACAAAGGCCGTTTAATTATAATAGATAGCTCTTTTGAAAGCACTAAAAAAAAAAAACTGTAGCGTAAAGAGCGAGGTATTGAATTGGGGGAGAACCCCCTCATATACGTAATAATTTCTGTTCATTTTAAGTTCTAATGTTGCTTCTTACTTTCAGTTGAAAAAACTTGTTTTTTTTAATTTAATTTCTGATCGTTTTTTAAATAATGCTTGGAAATACGGCGCCCCCTTCATAGAAATGTCCCTTACCCCAAAGAAACATCCTCCACGGAAAGATTCTCCCGAGTAACCCCCTCCTCCATCCCCCCCCCCCACCAGACAAAAAATTCTTCCTGAAAATGTCTGTATGCTTCCCAATAACCAATACAATATGTAAGCAATGGGCAAAGTTCATAACTTGCAGCCCTTCCCCTGGGAACTGTGGGGGATTAAGTCATCGTAAAAGACATATTTATTAGATTTTCAACTATGCTGAACAAAATGGCTATCTCAAAATTTTAATTGGGTGACTTTGAGAAAAAAATGAGCGTGGGAGGGGGCCTAGTTGCCCTCCATTTTTTTTGGTCACTTAAAAAGGGCACTAGAACTTTTAATTTCCGTTCCAATGAGCCCTCTTACGATATTCTAGGACCACTGGGTCAATACGATTACCCCTGGGAAAAACAAAAAACAAACAAACAAATAAACACGAACCCGTGATCTTTCTTCTGGCAAAAAATGCAAAATTCCACATTTTTGTAGATAGGAGCTTGAAACCTCTACAGTAGGGTTGTCTGATACGCTGAATATAATGGTGTGAATTTCATTAAGGTTCTATAAATTTTAGGGGGTCTTTCCCCCTTTTTTCGAAAATCAGCCAAATTTTCTCAGGCGCGTAACTTTTGATGGGTAAGATTAAACTTGATGAAACTTATATATTTGAAATCAGAATTAAAATTTGATTCTTTTGATGTATCTTTTGGTATCAAAATTCCGTTTTTTAGAGTTTCGGTTACCATTGAGCCGGGTCGCTCCTTACTTACAGTTCGTTACCACGAACTGTTTGATAATTCCTCGTAATCCAGGACACTGAATACTTTCTTTTTCCGAGAAAGAAACTAAGGTTCGTATTTTTAAATTTGGTCCAATACTATTGTGCACTCAATCAAAAATTAAGAAAAACCGTAAAACATTTTCAAGATTATGTTCAGAAAGGGCTCAACTAAGTCAAGTGGCGTATAGTAGGTCGTTCTGGTACCCTAGCCCTACGAAGTTATCTATCATGTTGCTGATGTCCCGTTAATTTTGTCTGAACAGATTCTGTATTCTGCATACAAATTTTGGCTTGTCTTATCGCAAGACTTGCTTAATGTTGTCGTATTGCAAGACCGGGTCTAATTTTTTGGCAGGTAGTTGAAAATAGAAAAAATGTCAGTTTTAAACTAAGAACTTGAGTTTTAAATTTTTGTTTTGTCTATCTGGTGAAAATTCAGAATTGGTATCATGACTTAAGCACGTTTTACGAAGTCTTTTTCTTGATTTTAAAAGTAACTAGGCTTTAAGAAAAGTTTAGCAAAGTTTGGCTATTTATTGCCACGGCGAATGTAAGCTTGTAATAAATTTAAAGTTTTTCGTTAGCCTCTAAACAAATCTAAAGATTTTTGTCAGCTTTAAAAGCTTCTAACAGTTTTCTAACAAATCTTAAGAAAGAACTGATTGAATTTATTCCATTGAATTTATTGATGCGTTTATTGATGCATGTACAGTTACTGATAGCTCTATAGTTACTTAGAAAATCAAGAAAAAGACTGGTAAAACCAGCGTAAGTCACAAAACCAATACAAAATTTTCACCCTCGTCATTCATAGGATGGACAATAAGTGGACAAAATCAAGTACACTGAGTGAAGGAAGTTTGTATGCATCCACATTTGAAGTTATGCACGTTTTAAGATGTCACATTTCAGGTCAGGCTTAGGTGATTGGTAAAGAAAATTTTGAACAGCACTATGTTTGACTTCAAATGCAATTTGGGCTAAAAGTAGATAGGGCAAAGCTGCACGTATTTTTAACTGAGCATTGGATTTGTGGAATGTAAATCCAATGGAAGTTGCTTGCAGCACTTGATTTTACTTTTGCTTGTTGGTAGATCCCAGCCATGACCAATGTAGAGGAACCAACCAGAAAATTTTACAGCCAATGCTCTAAAACCTCACCAAATGGCGAGCCAATGCTCACCAATGTAGGGGAACCAATCAGAAAACTTTACAGCCAATGCTCTAAAACCCCACCAATGGTGAGCCAATGCTCACTAATGTAGAGGAACCAACCAGAAAATTTTACAGCCAATGCTCTAAAACCTGTGACAATCCATAATCGTAAGAGGTACCGGAGTGGGTGTGGAAGGAGATCCAAGTGCCTCTTCTAACATACAGAAGACTCCATATGGCTGACTCCCATCTTTTGTGATCTTATGCTAGCTCTTCGGTAGACCGGAGTCACTAGTTATCCTATCTTCAGTAAAATATTTGAAGTCCGCCAATGGGCTCTAGTTCATTCTGAGAATCGACCACTAGTTCTTCAATTGACGACCTAATCAGCTATGCCAGTGTGGCAAAGGGGCAGCTAGAAGCCCTTGCTTGATAATGTGGTCGTTGAGTCTTTTTAGAACATGGCTGAGCCATTGCAGTCCTCTCTGTTTGACAATCGTGGTGGTGAGCTCAATGTTACAGCAGTGGCGACATAGATCAATGTTTGACAGTTTGTTGATCCATTGTATGCTTAGGTTTTTTTTAGACAGTGGCGGTCAAATATTATATATCATGGAGATGAGATACCTTTAATGGCCAAGCCTGATTGTAGTCGGGTTGGAGACATAAAAAGCTTGGTGTCCATGCAAGGTGGTGTGAATTATATTCTTGGTTTTAATTAATGTAAAAGGTCAGTCATTTGAGCCAAGGTTTTCTTTTCGTAACATTCTTTGAGCTATAAACACAATAAGATCACAAGTTGTGATTTGTAGAGAAGCTAAAATGTCTCTTGCTAAATAGCCAACAAACTTGAATTACACAATGCTAAGAAGTTTGAGGATTATTATATTCTTTTAGGAAAATCGATGGAAAAAGTGTGGAATGTCGTTTGATTTGATGGGATATGTCATGGATTCATCCTGGTGCAAATATAATGTCATTGTATCTATTTATCGCAATGATGGAACGGTAGCAATTGCACATGGTGGTATCGAAGTTGGACAGGGGATCAACACAAAGGTGAGTTTTAAGGAAGAATCTCTTTTGTATACTTATATTATCATTGATTTATCCATATTTAATTGCTTTCCTAATATTCTATCCCACGTATTCTATTGGAATAGAAATAATGATTTGCAACAACATCACAAATATCTATTTTGGATACTAATGAGTTAAATCTGGCAAATACATCTCATTGAATACAACAACAAAAGATCAAAGGAATCTTAGGAATATTTGTAACTTTCTCTATTTGAAGGGCTGATCGGAAAAATCTTGGACTGATCGGGTTTTGATTTATTTAAAAATTAAGAGCGAAGACTGTAATTGTTTTACTACATTTATAAGAGGATTTATATGGTGTTATTTTCTATGTACATCCCAACCCTCCATTCCTCCGTCCTGCTGTTTGCCAAGCCACTACGCCAAACTAGCAGAAACACGGTTTTCCCAGTGCCTACAAGAGGAGAAATTCCGCGCTGAGTACTTGAAGAGCAGCTTTTTAAGACCCCACTTCTTCATATTGAGTGGAGATGATCCCTCACGAAGGAGGCTATTCACTAAAACCTCTTTTTTGACTCTTTAAAAGGAAGGTAAGCAGACACCATTCCAAAGAACAACCTTGGTAAAAGGTTAACTAGTGGCGTATCAGGTAATAAGTTTTAAATGGTCTGGAACCATGAAAGGTGTCAATAAATAAAGTTGCTTGTTTTTTATTTATTAAATTGTGATCAGTTAAATTGACATATACTAATAGACATTTTAAAACCAGCCTTATGAAATATTTCCCCTTGATGGCTAAGATATATACATATATATATATATATATATATATATATATATATATATATATATATAATATATATATATATATTATATATATATATATATATATATATATATATATATATATATATATATATATATATATATATATATATTATATATATATATATATATATATATATATAATATATATATATATATATATATATATATATATATATATATATATATATATATATATATATATATATATATATATATATATATATATATATATATATATATATATATATATATAAACAAATAATGTGCTGGGTTTTATATCAGAAACAACATTGTAGCGTCGCCTATATAAAAGACTGATAAGATTTCAATTGATTTTATTTTTCAGAGCTACTTCACATGAAAAGGGTGGTCGGATAAATTTCAGAAGGGACTCATTAGATTTGAAATTGGAATTTCTAGTGGCCTTATGAGATTCAAAAGTGATCACTTGGCAACCAGCCCCCCTCCCACGCCCGTTTTAGCTTTTATTGCTGCAATTCTTATAAGACGATTTGTAGGATTGAAAATAACATAAAAATAATAAATACAATAATATTTCGTATATCAACAATAATTTATGTTAAGACTAATTTTAATGGACAGAATACAAATTATTGACTTGCAAATTTACTGTCGTTAAGACGTGAAAAAGGGGCAGGCCCAACAAATATGCAATGTTTTATGCCCGTTTTAAGTTTTAATATTGCTCCTTGATTTCAGCAAAAAAAGTTTTTTGTTTTGATTTGACAAAAAGAAAGGAAGTGATTGAGGGGTGTTTATATTACATTATGTGTTATAAATAAAGAAGAAACAATAGAATAGGTGACAAGTCACGTTAAACTCCAAAAGTTATTGGATTTTTTTCATGTTGTGGATGTTTTTGGCTTGTTGAAACATTTTTTCATAATACATACTAATACCCTTCGATTGATCTTTCCATAAAGCAGTTTGTGATTGAATTTAACTACGCTAAAGAGAATGTTTAGGATTCTGCGTAATTAAATGAATAGATAGCGCTGCGGTCTCCGCAAAAGGAAGGTTATGCCAAGGAAATGAGAAGGTGCAAGGAATTTCATGATATAAATCAAATTCAAATACAGGCAGCGACATGAATTCACAAAATTTATAAGGGGGCAAAAAATATCTTCACTTAAAATATTTTCATTTGATAAACAACGGGATGTACAGTCCAAACAAATTCTTCAAAAAAATTTCATTTATTTATTGCATATCTTTATTACAGTTCATATTTCTTTTAAACATCTTCATTTTATAAACTATTTTAAAATTTAGTTTTCTATTAGTATTTTGTATCATTATATGTTGTCCTTTTTTTATTAAATTTGCAGGAAGGGGCAGCTCCCCTCATATACGGAATAATTTTTGTTCAATTTTAAGTTTTAATGTTGCTCCTTACTTTTAGTTAAAAAATATGTTTTTTTTATTTGATTTCTGACCATTTTCTAAATCATGCCAGGATTTATAAATCCTGGATGCTCTTCCCTCCCAACCCCCGTGTAAAAATTTCCCCTCAGAAACTGCCCTCGCCGCAGAAAATTCTTTTGGAAAATCCCCTTCCTCCAATATCTTCCCCCCCCCCCAAAAAAAAGAAAATTCTGTATATTTCTCAGTAAAAGGTACTATATGTGAACAATGGGCAAATTGTGTAGCTTACAGCCCGTTGCCAAAAGACTATTGAGGGGGTCATGGCATCCCTAAAGGCATAGTTGCTGGACCTTTCAACTGTGCTGAATGAAATGGCTATCTCAGGATTTTGATCGGATGTCTTTGGGTAAAACGATAGGGGGGGGGGGCTAATTGCCCTCCGTGTTTTTTAGTCACTTAAATAGGGCACTAGAACTTTTGATTTCCATTCGAATGAGCCCTCTCCTAATCTTTTAGAACCATACTATTAAACCCAGGCAAAATTATAAGAATACAACAAATTAACACGCAAACTTGATCTTTCTTCTACTTAAAAACACAAAATTCACATTTTTGTAAATGGGAGCTTGAAACTTCTACAGGAGTCTTCTCTGATATTCCGAATCTGATGGCATAATTTTCATTAAGACCGTTTGACTTTTCGGGGTGTCCCCCCATCCTTTTTGGAAATCATGCAAGTTTTCTCAGGCTCGATGCTTTTGATGGTTAACATTCAACTTAATGAATTTTATGTGTTTGGAATCAGCATAAAACCTAAGTCTTTTGATGTATAAATTGTTGTCAAAATTTAGTTTTTTAGAATTTTATTGCTACCGGGCCGAGTCACTCCTTACTTACAGTGCACTACCACGAACTATTTGAAATAATTTTATTGAACTTCGCCTGTCCATGTGATCAGAGATAAAAAAAAAATAATAATAAAAAAATGCTGACCTGTTTACAGGTATGGTATTTAGCCGAAACAAGTAATGCTATAGCTACTGAAAAGTGACAAAAGTTGTCTCGGCATGAAGTTTACCAAACAAAATTTAGTATTAAGTATCAGATCTTTAGGATGAAATATGAAGAGATTTAATTTTTTATGTTAAAAGATTTACAAAACGCTAAAAAGATAAAAAAAAATCAACATTCAAAAATTCAAAAACGATGCTTCAATTGGAATTAAAAGCAAAATAATTTGTTTCCTTGCAATCCGAAAAAAATTGGATTTCTAAAACTAACATTGAATGCGTTTCCTTCTTCTTCTTCCTTATAAAGTAGAAGATCCACTAGTAGCAAGTGCTTTCATCTCTTTAGTTATCTTGTGGTGACCCTGGTTCCTATTTGTGGGTAAACTCATTAGGAAAATCTGCCATCAAATACTGTAAACAATAAAGGGAATTCAGTAAATCAGTCAAATTCATGGGGAGGAAGGCAAGAATTCAGAATAATTTTTGCATGAGACAGTCCTGACGCAATTTATAACTATTGATAGACAAGTATTCTGTGTCTTGACCGTCCCACGACTTTATTTTTAGTCTGACAAAATTCCAATTTTTCCTGCTATTTGCGAATTTGTTTTTTACTTTAAAGAGCAGTTGAAGATTAATAATTGTACAAACATGTTTTTATTTAATATTTTTACCCAAGCCTTTATTTTTAATCTCATAAAATTTCAATTTTTCCTGTTAACAGTGAATTTGTTTTTTACTTTTAAGAGCGCTTGATGATGAATAAATTAGTAAACATCTTTTTATTTAATATTTTTACCCACGCTGTTATTTTTGTATGATGAATTTTATTTTTACCTTCTAACAGCGAATTTGTTTTTTACTTTTAATAGCACTTGGAGATGAATAATTTTATAAACATATTTTTATTTAATATTTTTACCTTCATACGTAGATCCAAAGGCTGGAGAAAAAACCAAAATGAACAATTGTCACTTTAGATCCTGTTTCTCACTGGGGTGTTGCCGTTGTCAATCAAAAATCACAAGCTACACATGTCCAACTTTTACTTTTTGTTACAATTACATCTGGGGTATAGAGCTTCACGGGATATAAGGCAGCTATTTCATAGGAAATTAAATAATTTGTACAAAATGAATGAATGAATGGTTTTTATTTCCCATCATAAATAACACAAGGTTACACAACGGAGTATTGAAAAAAAAAGAAAAAAAAAAGAGAAAAAGAAAACGCAATAAGAGAAACAACAAGACTTCAATAACAATCTATATACAGCATACTAAACTCTTATTCAAACTAGCCTACGATAGCTCGGTACATATCATGATCAGGATTGAGCGAACGCCGAAATCGAACGATTCGCTCAGTAGCTGCAGTAGTCGGGTCCACAACGCTGTAATTTTTCGAAACTCTTGAGTTTCTCTCCCATGGCGGAACACTTAAAAGATACTTTGCATACTTATAGTAAACCCGACGGACTGAGCGCTTATCTGTTTCGGTGAAAAGAGACCAAAACGGCGAGAGTGACAGAACATGCGGGATAACGAACACGGAATAGAGCCTTCCGAGTATACGGCGGTTATACATACGTTTGCAGGGTAGAAGTAGTCCGTATGCTTTGCGTGCCTTTTCTGAAAAATGCTCAACCACTGCTTCACGAGTAAACCGCAGATCTGAAGCGATCGGCAGTCCAAGGTAAGTGAGAGATGGCTTTGAGCTCACCGCAGTATCGCCTAGGAGCACGCTAATCGGGGTCGAATCTTTCGCGTTGCGACGAAAAACAACTACTTCACTTTTGGCAGCATTAAAAGCTTGCCCAATCTTAGCATATTCATCACTCAATATATTGTAGTTATCCTCAACCCTTGAAACAGACCTACTTGCGTTAAGTATATCATCAGCGCAATTGATGAGCGACACGTCTATACCTAGATATATGCAGCACGTTTTGGCAGATTCTTGAGGGACGATAATACTGTTGTTGTATAGAAGAGGGGAAGTAATGGAGCCTTGTCGGATACCTTTACGGACAGGTATAAATACGGTGGATACCACCATACCACGATGAGTGGGGACTTTAATCTTCACTCTCAGCCTCCTATACATGCTCCTCCATACAACGACAACCGAACGGTCAACTCCGCGTTTACAAGCAGAACTAAGTATATGTGCGTGGATACCGGAGTCGAATGCTCTACGCACATCGTGGCTTGCTAGAACAAGTGTATCATTATTATTGTGAGCACTGAGCAAAAGATTAGCTATCAACGATTGAACATGCTCGCGACTAGTACCACTCTTAAACATGAATTGCGAATCGGGAGTATAACAAGCTTCACTTAGGTCACCAAAAACAAGCATTTCCATGAGTTTGCAGAATACCGGCGCAATAGTTATCGGGCGGTATGATGAACAGTTCCTGGGATCATTCCCTTTTTTGGGAACTGGTGTAACGACGCCAACACAGAAAACATCGGGGACAAGACCGCAGTTAAAGCTCATCTGGTACATAAGAGCAAGGTGATTTAACACATTGTCACCCCCAATAGCCAGATGCATTCCACAAATATTATCATCACCTCGAGAATACTTCTTTTTCAGTTTAGATAGCATATGACGGATACTAGAGACAGTAACAACGAACCCGACACTTCGTTCATTTGACGCTAGGAGGGAGTCGAGCTCTTTTTCGAACTCTTTCTCGAGAGCCTTGTTCGGCGGTGAGAATTCGGCGGTGAAATATTTATTCCAATCACTTTCACTTGGCAAAATTTCTTCTTTGCGAGATTTCGGACTCCTTTTCTTTTTAATATACTTCCAGACTGCATTTGGGTCACCTTCAAGCACTTTGCAATTCTGGTCCATTAAGTCGGTTCGGTGTTTAGCAAGGGTCTTGGCGAACTTTCGCTTAGTATATAGCCTGATATCATTCAAGACACCTTGACGAGGGCGCCCGCACTCGTTCCATAGTGTATACCAGAATTTAGATCGACTACAAGACTCGGACAACTGTACATTCTGAGACCACTGTGGATTTTCACTTCCGATTCGAACTTTTCGTGTCGGAACTGCAGCCTTTTCGGCACAGCGTAGGGCATGTGTAATTTCTGCACAGTAATTGTTCAGGAGTATATGCTTCTCATTATCGGGAACAGGCGAACCTTGTTGAAGCAGTTGAAATGGGATCTTTATCTTTTCAAGTATATTATCATACACGGACTTGAAAAGCGCAGAGTCGGCTTTTCCCCACTCAGATTTTACCACCCATTTACGGTGACATTCATCGGGCTGAGTAGGTTTATTAGTGACACAGAACACATTCGAGATGGGTAGGTGGTCGGAAGCACAGATGCTTAATTTTACCTTACATTTTCCGTTTGTCTTCACATCTGCAGAGCACAGCATTGAGTCAAGGGAGGATACAGAGCCGGAGTTGTGTACATACGTGCAGTCCAGGTCATTTTCAAGTACACGGAGACTTTCACAGGCAGCTACCAGAACCTGAGTTCTCGGGCTGTTGTCGCACAGGTTACAGTTCATGTCTCCGGTTACAATGCATGACAGTTTTTGCGTAACACATCCGTCAACTGCTCCACAAATCTGTCCACAAGCAAAATTGAATCTTGCATCAGATTCATCGTCACGATATTCCGTGGGCATATAGACACAGAATAGAGCTGTATCAGCAATTCGGACACCGACGAAGAAATCAGACTGCTTGTACAAGGAAGGATTAAGACTTCTGCGTACCAGTATTGAAATACCACCAGAGGGTCTACCTCTGCCAGAACGCTTTGCAGGAACACTGAATATGCTGGAACTGTCATTGACCTCAAGAAGCTGAAGTCCTTCTGTTGTAAGAAAGTGCTCCTGTAGACAGACTACGTCATATTCTTGTACTAATTGCTCAACCAGAGGTAGTTTAGCCAGAACTCCCCCATTCATGTTCCATGATACAACTTTGAGTTCAAGATTATTCATTGTTTTAACGCTTTCTGTGCTTCCGGGCATTTAAAACTTTAACAGGGATGGTTTGCCGAACCACATAGAGCACATTTGAGGGGGTTCTGGCAGGGATTGTCCTTTGAGCTGGAGTGTTTCCCAGCGCAACGGGAGCACTTTGGCGGATTTGGACATGCCTTTGCTGCGTGGCGGAAGCATTGACACTTGTAGCACTGGATTGGCATAAATTTGTATTCGTGAATCGGCAGCCGCTCATACCCAATCACGGGGGGAGACTTGATTGCACTCTGTAGGTCTTCACGCGAATCAAACTTCAGTTTGAATGACCTGGTTTTGCCTATTCCAGAAGCTTCGACGCATTTCGACACTAAACTGCGTAAGTTCTCTTCTGAAATACTAGCAGTGACGTGGCGAATTATCCCGAAGAAAGAGGGGCTTTTTACTCTCGCGACATCGGAATTATCGGTACTAGTAATAGCCTGTGCAATGGAATCGGCGGTCGCTTTGTCTTTCACGAGAACGCTCCAAGCACTCTTATGAGGCCTCATTCCGACGATGTCATTGCTTGTCTGTCCGCAAAGTCCATTTAAATAGTCTTTCCGTGATTCGGGATCAGTCAGTCCTTGGGGCGGATTCTTGAGAACTACGGCGTAAGTCTGTTTATGCTTTCCGTTATTCTCCCGTGACTGATAGGAATTGCGCAGCTGATACTCAGACTCGACGAAACTGTCGAACTTTCGGCATAGCTCTCCCATTTTTCTCGTCAAAGTTGCACTTATTTCGCCTGGAATAATCGGTACGTCATCAGGTTGGTATAATACGAACCGCGGGAGCGAAATGTTTTTTTCGTCACACATCTTAAAAACTTTCATTATGTCAATGACATTATCCGAACTTTTGTCTCTTGCAGTCATTCTCGTCGCATATTCGGCTTCATCCCAAATCACCTTTTTCGCTTCCAATATATCCGCATCGGAGAAATGTGATACCGCACTTTTGACAATACTGTCTATCGGGTTTCCAGCCTTCATCGCCCGCTCAACAAAGTTCAGTACAGCATTTAAAACAAGCTTCACGCTCGCCATTTTGCTACGGAATGATATTACGCAATCCGCGAACGCTGAATAAATACAAGCAGAATGAAGGAACCTAGGAACAAGGGAAGTGTAAGGACCCCCTCAACTGTTCCCCGCAATTTACGGGTAACTTAATACCGGGGGGTACTACGTCGCTTGCGGGAGATTCCTTCCCCTCTTCTGCTAGTTCCCAGTACGCTTCTTAACAATAAGGAATCAAAGAATGGACTATAAAGAATTGAAACTATAGATGGCGTCCCAATGTACCCGCGAAAAAAGATGGCGCTGGTGAAAATACCCAGTGAAAAGGGGCTTATTCTAACAATTGGAGAAGGTCAAACATACACTATTTGACAAAAAATCTATCTTTGGAGGGTGAACAACAACAGGAAAAGACCTCAAAATAATTCAGAAACTTTTTCCAAGTTACCAGCAAAGATACAAACTCAGACACAATAGCATTGAACATACTATAGATGGCGTCTTTTTTTTGAAAAAAAAAAATTGACCAATTATATTTGAATTTCAAAATTCAAATATAATTGGTCAACTGTGTTGTATCTTCAGCTTACCCTCCCTCCCATACAAAGCAATTATTCCTTGCCGAAAATTTTGTTTGTTTTTTGAAATGATATTGATGCAAAATAGTCGAGGCCTGTATATATATATATATATATATATATATATATATATATATATATATATATATATATATAATATATATATATATATATATATATATATATATATATATATATATATATATATATATATATATATATATATATATATATATATATATATAATATATATATATATATATATATATATATATATATATATATATATATATATATATATATATATATATATATATATATATATGTATATATATATATATATATACTATATATACATACATATATATATATATATATATATATATATATATATATATATATATATATATATATGTATGTATATATAGTATATATATATATATATATATATATATATATATATATATATATATATATATATATATATATATATTATATATATATATATATATATATATATATATATATATATATATATATATATATATATATATATATATATATATTATATATATATATATATATATATATATATATATATATATATATATATATATATATATATATATATATATATATATATATATATATATATATATATATATATATATATATATATATATATATATATTCAAAGTTTCAACATTGTTTTCATTTGCTTATCTAATTTTAGGTGGCGCAAGTAGCTGCAAAAGAGCTTGGAATTTCTGTTGATATGATTTCAGTTAAGCCAACGAATACCTTAACCAACCCCAATAGTGCACCTACTGGAGGAAGTACTACTAGTGATGCTAATTGTTGGGTGAGTGGATATCAATATTTACTGCTCCTTCTTCCATGACTTCTAAACTTATAACTTAGGTCTTAGCAAGGGTGCTTCCAGGATTTCAGCTATATTTTAAGTATAGACCAATTCTTTTTCTATTTAAACAGAATTAAAAGTTTTTCTGCTTGAAGAAAAATTTTAGGAACGGAATTTGCAATGAAAATTAGGGCCCGGAAAGATAGTTTCAAGCCCACACTTCGAGTTTTACATTAACAGAAATTACATCCGGCTTTATTATAACCTTGTGTTTGTAATATATTATAATATAAAAACCTTATGAATAATGCTGTTCGGTCTCCCCTGGCCGTAAAACCATCTTGGTCTACAGTCAGTAGTTCAATATATTTTTTATTTTATCCAGATAATTGTAACAAAAAAAAAATATGGCAGGAGTAATTGATGATATACCACAAGTCTTGATAATTAAATGTCTCTCAGCTGCATAAGAATAACCCATAGTGTTGCTGCATACTATTCTTTTTCATCCGTTTTTTCAACGTCATCTATCTTTTCTGATGTAAGTCTTGTTTACGTCAGATTTTATTCAAATTTTACGAGAACTGTCGAGAAATACGAGAAATTTTCTCTTGTTAAAGAATAAAAATTGATAATGAACGTTTTGTTAAAAGGATTTCATTTGTAATTCATTTAACATTCCGCCATCCATTCAGTTATCAAATTGTCTCATATCTATTTGCTGAACCGGATACAAACGTTTTATTTGCTTGAATTTGCCTCCCTTGTAAGCAAATTAAATAAAAAAAAAACAGTTGTTTTTAACTGAAAGTAAGGAGCGACATTAAAACTAAAAACGAACAGAAATTATTCCGTATATGAAAGGGGCTGTCCCCTCCTCAACGCCTTGCTCTTTACGCTAAAGTTTGACTCTGTCTCACAACTTTATTTTTAAAAACAATAAAATATTTCTAGCTATGATAGAGTTGTGCTTCCATGATATTGCTTATATGCCTTTTTGAAAACCTGCATGCATACAGTTTTTTCGTTTAATTGGAATTCCCCCTAAACGCTTCCTAAAAGTTTCACCTTAATACTTTTAGCGTCATTAGTTACAGTAACTGTAGTGGCAGTATTGAAAATATACACATAGTGCCTTCTGGCTAGTTCAAAATCCCCCATGACTTACTCTTAAAGGTCTAACTTAGCAATATAAGTTGTTCTTGAGATATTGCTTTGTCACCTATCTGAAAGTCCACATGCTCATAGTTTGTTTTGATTTAGTTCAGCGTCCGCCGAAATATTTCTTATATTTGATTTCTGAAGACACTGTTATATTCTCTTTGGCCTATTGGTTACAAAATGGCTATCTGACCATTTCGATCGAATGTGTTTGGGGAAAAGAGGATATGAGGGAGGGGGGGGGGGGGGGGGGCTATTTCCTCTCCATCATGCTTGACTCTGAAAATGGAACTAGAACTATACATTTCCAATCAAATGAGCCTCCCCTAAAGTTCACATGACCACCCCTTCTTAAAAACCTTACATGCCCCCGAGGCATAACTTACAACCCTTACCCCCATACTCTGGGGATTTGTCAACCCCAAAGGCCGTATTATGTGATCTTTGGAAGATTTTTGAACAAATGTCTATCTCAAAATTTCTATCGGATCCATTTGGGGAAAATATGACGTGGGGGGGGGGGTATAGCTACCCTCCAATAACTTTTATTCTTAAAAATGACACTTAAACTTCCGATTTCCAATCCAAAGAGCCCCTCCAGAGTTTACATGACCAGTGTTTCCATGAAACCTTATATGCCCTCGGGGCATAGCTTGCAACCCTTGCCCTGAGGACTGAGGGGGGTGTCATCCTCAAAGACATAATTTCTGGACTTTTAAATTACGTCAAACAAAATAACTGTCCCAAAATTTTGAGTGGATGTCTTTAGGGAAATGATGCACGTGAGGGGGGGGGGGGTGCCCTTCAATCACTTTTGACTATTAAAGAGGGCAACTTTCAATTTCCAACCAAATGAGCCCTTTTCTAAGTTTCTACGACAACAAATGGCCATCTTAAAATTTCTATCGGATGCGTTTCGGGAAAATACAACGTGTGTGTATTGGGGGGGGGGGGGTATCTACCCTCTGACCACTTTGACTCTTGAAAAGAGCGCTATTACTTCTGATTACCAATCCAATGAGACCTCTTCAAAGTTTATACGATCATCGTTTCTATCAAACCTTATATGCCCCCAGGGTGAAACTTGCAACCCTTGCCCTGAGGGCTATGAGGGGGGGGGGTCATCCTCAAAGACATAATTTCTGGACCTTTAAACTACGCTGAACAAAATGGCTATCTCAAAAACTCTTATTGGATGTATTTGGGGAAATGATTGATGTAGGGGAGGGGAGCTGGTTGACATCCAATCACTTTTGACTGTTAAAAAAGCCAGTAAAACTTCTGATTACGAATCAAATGAGCCACCTCCGAGGTTTATACGACCACACTTTCTATAAAAAAAACCTTATACCCCCCCCCCCCAGGGCATAGCTTACAAACCTTGCACTGAGGATTGTGGGGGTGTCATCCTCAAATTCATAGTTTCCTGACCTTCAAACTTCGCAGAACAAGATGGCTATCTAAAAATTTTGATTGTATGTGTTTGGGGAAATTATTGACGGGGGGGGGGTGCCCTCCATGAGCTTTTATTGAAGTTTCTATGAAATTTCTTCCTATAAGAAGTGCCCTGGTCTAAAAAAAAATAATATACTATGCCCACATCGCTCTTTACTTAGGCAGCACTATAATGCTGCCTGTGATAATTTAGAGTTAGAGCATTAGGAGTTTCGATTAGACCAGGTAAGCCCCCCCCCCTAAAATTCAGCCTATGGGCGCCCATGAAGTAAAACAAAGTTATATCCAATACCAAATAGTTAAACTTTGTACACTCAGAAAAGTTTTTAGATAAGTATTAGTGAAACTTCAGGATAAAGAGTGAGGATATAGGGGCTGGCGGGTCAGTAACTCTTCTCATATATGGGTCAATGACAGTCTTTAATTTCATTTGAAAAACTAGTACAGTATTCCATTCTAAACTTAATATGGTTCAAACATCAGTTCCAGCTAAACGAGTCAAAAATATTTTTTTGCCAATTCCCAAATAACAAGGCATGAAGTTTTCTAGATTCCAATTATCAAAATTTGCTCGGAGTTGGTACTAATCGGCATAGCCATATTTATTGATATTGCTATCGTGGAGTTGGCAGTAGAAGCAGTGTTATTAATCTGGATTTTGAACGGTCCCATCAGATTGTTCTTTAAACAGAGGCTTGCATTTTAAAATACAGCCTTAGCTCCGAAGGATGAAGTTTTTAAAACTGTTTTAATAAAGTTTCTCCCAACATACAAATAGCAAGCCAAACTATGGATTTTTATAGAAAAAAAAAATAAAAAGATAAATTTTTTTTTTTCATGAAAATGACTATGTCAGTAAAAAACGAAATCAATAAATAAATGAAACTCAAAACGAACTGAAATTAGAATAAATAGCCGAATCAAACTTGAAACAAGCAAAAATTAACATTAGTAGGGCTGATGACCCCCATGCCTTCTCTAGACCAGAAAATAATTTGCGCTTTACTGAAAACAAAATATTTTTAGGTGTTTTCAATTTTTTTTTACTTAAATAAATGCAAAAAAAATTTAAGATTTTAAGGAATAAATATCAGTATATGTACATTAAACTGACAATCCATAGTCATTTTTCTTTTTTTTTTCAGTAAAGTCTAAACTATGTTCTGGTCTTGAGAAGGCATGGGGGTTGTCAGCCCTATTAATGTTAATTTTTCGTCGTTCTGAGTTTGACTCGGCTATTTATTCTAATTTCTGTGATTTGTGCAGTTTTACGCTTGGAAAATCACTTGACTTTATTTCTGCCCATTTTCGGCTTAATGGAGCTCTTTACTTTTCTTTGAAATACTTATTTTGTGGGAAAAGGTTTTAAATTAATACAAATATAAGGCAGCTTCATTCAGCCAAGGGGGCTGGAGGCCCCCCTGCCCCCCCCCCCTTATGGGTGCCCATGTTTTACTTTTGTTTGTTTTTAGACTTCAACACATCCAACCAAATAGTTTATTAAGTGTCGCTTTGCTTCTTCTTAAAAAATAAACCTTAATTTTGAAGTTTAAGTTGTTTTTTTTTTTCAATCCTGCAGACCGCATACTCCTTTTGTGCTAAAGAGGGAGCACTTAACAACTATGTAGTTTTATTTTATCTTATGCAGCAGGAGTGCTATATAGGCATCAGCAAGTCAGGGGTCGGCCAACCATCTGGGGTCAAACGAAAAGCATGTCGTCCCCGAATGGAGTGGGAGGATGTCGTAACGAAAGAATTAAGGGACATTTGAACTTCTTGAGAGGGTGTAAAGAGGTAGGCTCTGAAAGATTGGAATGGAGGAGGAGCGTGCTTAGCTGTGTTGGTCTCAGGCGGCTTAGTGTTGCACTGAGTTGTTAGAAGTAGTAGTACAAACCAGACAAATCATGACTTTATGATTAATTCCGTTTTTTCCGTTTTTTTCCGAAGTATTTCGTTTTTAAATTCGCAGTTTGCAAACATGAGAAATAGGAAAATGTGCCAATACATCAGATATTTTGATATTAGTCGGTTTAATAATGTTTATTATATTTCCTTAGAAAATTTTATGTACTAATTCCAATGGTGTTGCAAGTGATGTAGATAGGACACAATGGTGTGAATATACATTTTTTTAAATTTTAGTCAATATCGGCCTTGTTCTGGCTAGGAAAACTTCAGTTAATATTCCTTATAAATGAAACCACGAATAATGAGCGAAAGGTAAGATGGATGGATCATATTTTACGGAGAATAAGCTGCTAAAAATCAGAATTAAATTAAAAGTACGACGTTCTAGAATAGATGGGAAAGAATTATAAGAAGCAGTTAAAGGGAAGTTGAAACTTTACAAGAAGTGGATAGTTTAGGTGGAGAAGCGGATCTTTGGATAGTTTAGGGAAGGACTGTCTATTAAAATCCATATGCCTTTATGGTACGGTGAGTTGTTAGCAGGAGTAGTAAAAGCTTATTAAATAATTCAATATTAAAGGCGAAGCTTTAATTCTGTCCTAAGTTATTGATAGTATTCATTGAACGCCGTTTACTAAGTATGTTTGCCTTTTTCTTTCAGCGAATTGAGAAAATGTATCCTTTA
Organism: Artemia sinica; assembly: GCA_027921565.1. Lineage (NCBI taxonomy): Eukaryota > Metazoa > Arthropoda > Branchiopoda > Anostraca > Artemiidae > Artemia > Artemia sinica. Next base: position 34,237,690 of record CM051261.1, on the reverse strand, counting down.
TACGAGTTTTTTCCTTATTATTTTATAGGCCGTTGCTGAGGCTTGTAAAGAGCTAATGAGTCGCCTGAATCCTGTCAAACAGAAGCTAGGTAAAGGAGCAAACTGGATTCAATTGGTCAGTCAAGCTTATAACGACAATGTTGACCTTTGCGAAAGGAAATACTTTAATGGAAATGTTGATGTAAAACATCATTTTTACGTGATTGCTGGAATTGTATCAGAAGTTGAGGTTGATGTTCTCACCGGTGAAAGACAGGTAAATTAGTTAACGTTAAAGGTACAGGTAGGTTGACAGGTACGTTGATAGGTAATGTTATAGGTACGGTTAACTAAATGTTACAGGTACGGTTAACAGGTAATTTGGTTAACTTTACTGTAAATTGGTTAATGTTAATTTCAACTACAGTAAAGGACATACCTGTACTATTTCTTGACCCTTTTGTGACTTGGGATAAACATTGTCTTTTGTGACATTTTTTTCTGCTTGTGCATTCAGCATGTTTTCTATGTCACCTAAATACCATTAATGATGCATGGGAAGGGCTCCGTGACGTATTCAAAATAAATTGGTACTTTCGCATTAGATGGGCCCCTCTAAAGTAGTCATATAAGAGATGCTAGATGCTACAGTCAAACAGGCGTTGAAAAACCTGTTATGATACAAGATGTTTCAATACACCGCTGAGAGAAATACTTTGTCTAGCGTGGTTTTAATTGCGTATACGATATTAAACTGTGGTTTTTTGGAGTTCAGGTGGGGAAAAAGGTACCTAGGTTAGGTTAGGTTACGTATATGATATATGCTATGCTTTCCCCCCCCCGCTCCCCTAATGTGCAAATATATAGCCCAAATTTGATGCTAAACTATTATGTAGTCATCCTATTTTATTGTATTTCATTAGCGTTAACCAAACTTGACTTTTTAGAAAGACCCATGTAATACGAAAGTACCAATAAATTTATAGATGTTGCTGCTTTTGAGCATTGAGGATGGCTTAGTTGAGATATTTGCCGAAATATCTAATTTGTTTTTTCGTCTTTTTCACTGGCTTAATTTATTCTTGCTTGGTTTCAATTTTTTCTTAATATTTTTTTTCGTTCTTTGTTTTTTTTTCGAATGTAATGTATAGCCAGCAGTAACCTCAGAACATATTTTGTTGTCACCTCCCAATATTTAAACATATTAGCTTCAACTATTAAGCACCATGTAAATAATTGAGCACCTGGTAATTAAGAAAAATGCTTAATTTCCTGGGACTTATTTCAAACAGAATTTGGCAAAAAGATTTGCAGTTTACTTCACAAAATTATTCAAACCATAAGCATATGTTTGCAGTAATCTCAGTTGCAGGTTTCTTTAATTTTCGAATATGATATAATTATGTATGAAGGTCTACACATTATCATATGTATGCTGATAAAATTTACAAATCACATATTTAAATACTGAGTTAAACAATTAAATCTTAGTACAGAAGCAATAGAAGAACAAACTCTAAGCCAATAAAAATATTTGCTTGGCCTGAAAACTTTGTATACCGGTTTCCTTTGGTGTTTTTTTTTTTTTTAGAAAAAAATAGCTAATCGTTTGTGAGAATGTCAGTAATTTCTTTGGAAACTAATTGAACCAAACAGGCTAAATAATATAAAAAAAAATGTTTATCCTAGGTATTTTATAAGCAGGGCGTCGTGCCCCCCCCCCCCCCCCAATGATGTGGAGAAAAAATATTATACATCTCATGCCCTTTGAGTATCCAGATATAGACCCCTCTTGCCCCCCCCCGCCCAATAAAAATTCTGGAGATTCGCCCCTGTTTATAAGCTATGCATAGGTGCCATAAGTAATACCAGCAGTGCAAAACAGAACTCTCCCGTCCATTAGTACTCCCTGTGGGCTTTGTATTTAGTGTATTGCTCTATCAGTTGAAGGAATTTCTCAAGAATGATAGTTTTAATTTTTCTCAGAAAGGTAGAAGACAAAGATTTGTGCTGATTCAAATCACTAAAATAACTATTTAAAAATTTCATAGCTTGCTCAAAGAGTACTCTAGGAGTGTCTAGAAAACCTGCCCTTGGGTATTCTAGGAAAATCCTAGCCCTATTTTAGACATTGCTTCATTATAGTGTTAACATTATCCTATTGTTTTGTTTTTTAATGTTTTTTACCCATCTATTTATGGGGTTAAATCTTAGGTCTGTTTGCAAGTATGGCGTTCATCATATACAATTATTGCTGCGGCTACTTATTGATTGGAATTACGATAGGCGTGATCTTGGCATGAAGTTTCCCAACGTACAAATCACAGTTCAACTGGCGAAATTTTTTTTATTTGACACTGAAACAACAACAAAAGCCTCTGGATATTTCGGTCACATATAAAATGGCCGTCATCAGCAGATAAACTGATGAGCAGATAAGAGTTTATCTGGTGATGACGATCACTGTATATTTACCGAAATATCCAGAGATTTTTGTTGTTGTCTCACTGTCAAATAAAAGGATTTGTCCCCATTGAACTTTGTCCCCATTTGTACGTCATGGAAAGGGAGTGTGGTCTTCGAAAATACCTAAGTTACCGGAAGTGACATTTTGTTAGTATAAAGTATGAATAGTAACATGATGAAACAAGGAAAGATATACTTCCGTCTAAGAGATTTACCAAAGGTTGAAAAGAGTGGAACAAAAAAAAGAAAAATAAATTTTCAAAAAGAAAGTTTATCTCAAAGTTAATTAAGAAACAACGTTTAGTATTTTTCTTTTAACTGGAAAACGCAAAATTTTTAAGGCTAAAAATAAAAGTTTTTCATGACCACTCCTTAATTTTATGTTTAGAGTACCAAATTTTAATATGTCTGGGTAGTAGGAAGTCTTTGTTAGCATTTGAGTTTTTTTTTTCATTATACTTTCTAATGGCCAAGAGACTATTTTCTCGTGCTTCTTAGCATATCATTATATTATTAGTTTTATAGAATTTTATAGAATTTTATTAGTTTTATAGAATTTTATTTTATCATAAAATTTATTAGTTTTAGGGATTTCATTTTATAGAATTCCATAGAGGGAAGACTATGCGATAAGATGAAGGGTCGCTTGAACACCAAAAATTGACTCACATTCAAACATATTCTACGACATTTTAACTTTAAGTTACGGATAATCAGCCAATTAGATAAGTGCAATGTATCTCTTGTGATTACTGAAGAATAACAAGATTTCTCCGTTCCAGGTTACCCGAGTTGATATTTGCGAGGACGCGGGAAGGTCTATTAGTCCTAAAATTGACTTGTGTCAAATCGAAGGAGCCCTTGTCATGGGACTTGGAATGTATTTAACTGAAATTGTCAAGAGAGACCCTAACAGCGGCAAACTACTTACTAATGGATCATGGGTAATTTTAATTTAGTATTGTAGCTTCTCTCTGAAGAACCACACCGCAAGGGACATGAAAGCTTCACCCAAGATTGATAAAAAACAATCATCCCCCCTCCTTCTCCTTACGTTGGAACAATTTACGCAAAATATAGTTTTTAGTATCCCCCCTGAAAATTTTTGGACCCTTTTAGTCATTTTTGTCAGACATATACGAAGCTTATAAAAGTTTTCCTAGCTAGCTTTACTTACGTTTTATCTTTTGTTTATTAATTTTCCTATAGATTCATGTTTGATTAGAATTTTTTATTATTATTATTTCAATAGCGAACAGAACCATTTACAAAAAGAAAAAAAACAACTCTAATATTTTTAAGGCTTTTTCGAACAGACTTTGGAAAAAGATGCTGTGAACTGGAACCAAGTTTTACCTTAGCACACAATTATTATAATTTCTAATATAAATGATCTCCTATCCAAAGAAGGCTTAGTTCTATCGACTTTGTTCCCAAAGTTTCCTATTTCCTGTTGTATAACCTTTAAGCTTAACATAAATGATGTTCTATCCCTCAGAGGGGTTAGTTTTAGTGATTTTTACTTCAAAAAGTGTAAAATTTTCTATTTTATAATGTTTAAGCTTTGTTGTATACTTTTTTCTTTTACCCTTATACAATGGGTATCATTTGTCTTTTTATATACTTTTTTTTATAACACTCACCCATAATTTTTTTGCTTTACTTACTTTTCATTAATATCCAAAATTGCCCTTTGGAGTTATCGTTTAGCAACCGTGAATTATAAGCCTTATCTGGTCATTTTTCCTAGGTTGAGCTACTGTTGATGAATAAATGGGTGGCTGCAAGTAGCTACCAGGGTTGCCAACTGGACACATTTCATGTCAAAAGGGCACATTCCCATGTGCTGGGACATATTGACATAAAAGAGCAAAAAAGTGACACATTTTGGAAGTTTGGGACATAAAAGGGCAAAATAGGGATACATTTTACAAATTTATGACATAAAACGAAACATTTTCCAACTAGATATATATTTTGGAAAAAAAATAAATACGTCACTTTTCATCGAAGTACCGTAGTACTTTTTCTCGGTATGACTTTTTTTCTTTTTTTTTGAGCATTGAGGTTTTGCCAAAAATGTCGTAAGTAAAGGATTTTCTCCAAAGTAAGAGATTTACATGTTTATACGAGTCTCGTGCTTTCACACTAAGTCATTTTGAATGATGAATGTTTTATATGGATTTTTTTTTTGTTTTCATTATATTTAAATGTTAACTCAACGCTTTGAAAGAGGTTAACGAAACGTCTTTTGGTCAATAGAACATCCGGTAAAAAAAAATTAACCCATAGTTTTTGAGATTTCAAGACGGACCCATTTTAGCTAAAAATGACACATTTTTGGATGCTAAGGGGACACATTCATGGACCAAAAAGTTGCCATCCCTGGAAGTCAAACAATTGTGACGAACAGCTGTTGACGAAAACGATCCACAGTTGAAAATTCGTTGGTTAAATTGTTTGGACAATTTTGAAATTAAAAACACGTAAAGAATCTTTATTGTTTTGGTTTTTTTTAACCTCCGAACGGTTATATAGAAAGACAGATGAATCCAAAACAATTATCTTACTGCTAAAGGTAATACCCTTAATCAAATCTCACCGTCAAAACCTTAAAGCAAGTTATGACGGTTTATCTGAGCTCCTAATAAGCTGGAGAGCGCTGGTTCCAAGGCGCTTCCTCTATTGAGAATGAAGATTAACTAAAAAAAACAAGTTTTTTTTTAACTGAAAGTAAGGAGCGACATTAAAACTTAAAACGAACAGAAATTATTCCGTATATGAAAGGGGCTGTCCCCTCCTCAACGCCTCGCTCTTTATGCTAAAGTTTTTTATTGTTTACAAAAATAAAGTTGTGAGACAGAGTCAAACTTTAGCGTAAAGAGCGAGGCGTTGAGGAGGGGACAGCCCCTTTCATATACGGAATAATTTCTGTTCGTTTTAAGTTTTAATGTCGCTCCTTACTTTCAGTTAAAAAAACTTGTTTATTTTTAGTTAATTTCTGAACGTTTTCGAATTAATGCAGCTTTGATTTTGGCTCATCGTACATGAATAATTGAAACAAAATTCGCATATTAATTTTCCTTTTTTGGCTAATTGGCTTTCTCAAAATTTTGTTCTGACGTAACTTACAAATTAACTTACGTAAAGAAATTCTATATTCGTATGTTTTTATTACGTATATTAGGGAGTTCGCTCCCTAGTCAATACCTCGCTCTTTACGCTAAAGTTCGAATTTTGTTCGAATCACAAACCCCTGAATAACAAAGGCCGGTTAATTAGAATAGATAGCTCTTTTGAAAGTACTAAAAAACTTTAGCGTAAAGAGCGAGGTATTGACTAGGGGGTGAACCCTCTCATATACGTAATAACTTCTGTTCTTTTTAAGTTTTAATGTTGCTCCTTATTTTCAGTTGAAAAAAACTTGTTTTTTTATTTAATTTCTGATCGTTTTTTAAATAATGCTGAGAAATCTTCATGGAAATATTCCTTCCCCCAAGGAAATATCCTCCATGGAAAGATCCTCCCCCTTAACCCCTACTCCGACCCCGACCCCCCACTAGAAAAAAATTCCTCCTGAAAACACCTGCATACTTCCCAATAACCAATACTATATGTAAACAATGGGCAAAGTTTATAACTTGCAGCCGTTCCCCCGGGAACTGTGGGGGACTAAGTCATCCTCAAAGACATGTTGATTAGATTTTCGACTATACTGAACAAAATGGCTATCTCAAAATTTTGATTGGGTGATTTCGGGAAAAAATGAGCGTGGGAGGGGTCCAAGTTGCCCTCCATTTTTGTGGTCACTTAAAAATGGCACGAGAACTTTTAATTTCCGTTTGAATGAGCCCTCTCACGATATTCTAGGACTACTGGATCGATACGATCACCCCTGGGAAAAAAAAAGTAAATAAAATAAATAAACACGCATCCGTGATCTTTCTTCAGGCAAAAAATACAAAATTCCACATTTTTGCAGATAAGACATTGAAACCTGTATAGTAGGGTTCTCTGATAAGCTGAATCTGATGGTGTGATTTTTATTAGAGTTCTATGACTTTTGGGGGTTGTTTCCCCCTTTTTTCGAAAATAAGGCAAATTTTCTCAGGTGCGTAACTTTTGATGGGTAAGACTAAACTTGATGAAACTTATATATTTGAAATCAGCATAAAAATCTGATTCTTCTGATGTATCTATTGATATCAAAATACCGTTTTTTAGAGTTTCGGTTACTATTGAGCCGTGTCGCTCCTTACTTACAGTTCGTTACCACGAACTGTTTCATGACAGTCATTCGGCATTAACTCAGGACTATATGCTGGGTGTTCAAAAATGTCTCGTTTAACCAAAGAATTTGGGGTAACGGACTGAAAGTAAGATGCAACTCGGCACAATAGTGACCGAAACTCAAAAATTCGGAATTTTATAACAACTGATACGTCAAAAGTGGCTTTTTATGCTGATTCTAGATATATAAAATTCATTAAGTTTAATGTTACCCATCAAAAGCTACGAGCTTGATAAAATTTGCTCAATTTTAGGAAAAGGGGGGAAACACTCCGAAAAATTCAAGGGATCTTATTGAAAATCACACCATCAGGTTCAGCATATCAGAAAATGCCATTGCAGAGGTTTCGAGCTCCTATCTACAAAAATGGGAAATTTTTTATTTTTTTTGCCAGAAGAAAGATAACGGAAGCGTGTTTATTTGTTTTTTTCCGAAGGGATGATCATTTCGATCCAATGATCCTAAATGAACGGGAGAGAGTTCACTTGAACGAAAGTCAAAATCTCTGGTGTCCTTTTTAAGTGAGAAAAGTATTGAAGCGCAACTAGCCCCCTTCCAAGCCTGTTTTTTCCCAAAGACATCTGATTCCAATTTTGAGATAGCCTTTTTATTCAGCATAGTTGAAAGGTCCAATAACTATACCAATGGGGAAGATTTGACCCCCCCCCCCCTCCCAGAGAACCAAGGGAAGGGCTTGTAAGTTGTACAGTTTGACCATTCTCACATTTAGTATTTATTATCAGAAAATATACTGATTTTTTTTTTGGGGGGGGGGGGTGATTTCTGCGTGATGACTTTCCACGGGGAGAATTTTTTACGGGGAGGTAGATTTCCAGGAGGATTTTCCTGGAAAATTTTACAAATGGGTGGAGGGGATTTCCTGGCATGATTGGAAAAACGGTTAGAAATTAAGTAAAAAAAAACAGGTTTTTTAGCTGAAAGTAAGGAGCAATACTAAAACTTCAAACCAGCAGAAATCATCCCGTGTATTAGGTGAACTGCACCTTCCTCAGCCCTCGCCTTTTACGCTAAAGTTGGACATTTTGTCACAATTCTTCACAAAAGACTGCTCAAACACAAGGAGCGTCGAATTTAAATGAGAAGTATTTTAAATAGCTTTAAGACTTTAGCGTAAAGAGATAGGGTTGAAGAAGGGGCAGCCCCCTCATATCCTTAACATTTTCTTTTCGTTTTAAGTCTTAATATTGCTCCTTACTTTTATCGGAGATTTTTTCTCTTTTTTTTAATTTAATTGCTCAAGGAGCCGTTGAGTTACAAGAGCACTCTGAGGACAGGCATTGCCACCGATCAAAACACCAGAAGTCAAAATGACCTCTAGCCTGTTTGAATAAGTCGGTGTAGTCACAAAAAATTTTCATGATGAGAATCCGGAGTAATTATTGTCCCTGGCTGCATAAACTCCGCAGACAGTCCACCTTTTTAGGTCCAAAGAGCAGCTGTAATAAGCTCGATGTTTTCGGATGTTCTTTTAAAGTTTTGAGTTGGGAAGTTTGTGTGCAGGGACGCCAATAAATGAAAGTGTAGTGTGGGAAAGGAAAAATGTATTTTTCCTTATCTGGTGGGGGAGATTTGTTGTTTTTTGTTGTAGCTTTTATGAAAATAGAAAAAATGTTGTGTTTATATGGAAATACCACAGATATTTTTTAAAGTTTAAGGGGTTGGGGCAACTGTCCTCATGCACCCTTCCAATTACTACCCCTGTTTATGTGCATTTATCGTTATTCGTTTTTAAGCGTCCACCGTATAATCTTGACCTAGCGCTCACCGTCTTCTAGCTTTTTCTGAATTCAAGAACTGGTTTTGGGGCAGAGCTTCCTAACTGAAAATAAGATCAAAGAAACCGTCACAATTCACTGTACTCCATTGGCGACGTGCTATATATATATATATATATATATATATATATATATATATATATATACGATTTATTGCAAAAAGCCTCTGGGCCATAGCAACGCAGAATACAGTCTACAAACAAAGCTCAGAAACAAAATACAACTTTAGATAATATCAAAAAAGAAAAAAAGAACAGCAAAAAGACAAAGCAGAAATACACCCTGATTCAATATTTTAACCAACAAACACCAATCATAATAAAATTCGGATTCTAAAAACCGTAGCAAGCTATCCCCTCAAACACGATTCCCTATGTTTAATCCCTAAACGAAGAAACTTGCACAACTGTTTAATAGCACATGTGTTCCTCTCAGCCATCCACTCAATTAACCAGCATTCACTCCCAAACACTCGTCCAAAATATTCATTCCGCAACTCAGACAGCTCATCACACTCGGATATAAAATAAAATTAATTGTCATTCACACATCCACGCGTAGGCCAAAATAGGGGCCAGCCGCCAGCCCAAACTTTCCCAAAAATTTACAAATTACCTATGTGTATATATATATATATATATATATATATATATATATATATATATATATATATATATATATATATATATATATATATATATATATATATATATATATATATATATATATACAAAGCCATTCAAAATTGTTTTTTTGATTTTTTTTTTGCAGTTATTATTTTTGACATTTGTATTTCTTACTTCCTTTTTAATTATTTCTACAAAGTTTCTTGCTTGACTCTTCTACTCAATGCCCGGAGTAACGTCCAATGTCTATAATATACATTTACTATTTAGTTTGACAATAAGGACAAGCAAAAGCTGTAAAAAAAGAAATTTAAAGAAAAGAATAGCGATGGCAGTTGCTACTCAGTGAAACAATTAATGACTAACGTCAACCTGTAATTTCTTATTGCATCATACTTTCACTTTTTCTGGAGTTGCTTTAACTAGATGACAATTCTAGTTCAGCCGGTGATGAATATAGACCTACTGAAAGTTAAATTTAGTAGTATTACAAATTAAGATTGTGATTCTATTTTTGAACAGGTTATTAAGGGATTTCAAGGTTGATTAAATGGAAACAGGCTATAGACAAAATATACAACACTCAGAGGTGATTTTAGGAAGGGAGGGGGGCAGAGGGAGCACTAGCCCCAGGCGCAGAAATTTGAAGGAAGCAAAATTTCAAATAAACAATCTTAACGGTTATAATCATTTGCAACTTAAAATTTTATTTTTATTAAAATAAAGTAGAGAGCGCAGATGACCAGGGGTGGATCTAGAGCAAAATCTTGGGATGGGGGCTAATGTGACAAGTGTGCCAATAAGAAAAATCTTTGGGGGCCAATGTGACAAGGGCGCCAATAATTGACCAAAGTGACAATTAAAAAAAAGAAGAGCGAAAACCAGAAAAAAAGGAGTGAGGATGCCAGAAAAAACCTTTGGGGGGGGGGGGTGCAAGGTCCACCTGAATCTGCCACTTCAGATGGCAGTAAGTATAAGCAAATTCAATCCAAAATATATACTTTTCTCCTGTCTTCATCACCATTCCTTGAGAATAAGAGTATGATAAGTAGGTCGAATTTCATTAATTTTAAGGTTTTATTGTGATTTATCGTATTCAAAATAAATAAGAGTTTTATTAATACATGCAAATTTTTTAAAATCTGGCCTGACTTTTTTTTGGGGGGGGGGGTAATGAAGATTTTACCCCGGGCGCAACAGAGGTCAGATCCGCCACTAACAACACTTGAACATAGACGCAAGTTTGTGTGTATGCATCCCTTTGAGTATGTCGAACTTATCTCTAGAACATTTTCTAAACGGTTGGCCACTCCCAAAAATCGTACACAATATATGGCACATACCATGCGTTGTGAAAATCTGCAATACGTTGCACGAGAGGGTACAGTGTGGCGGAAATGCACCTACTACACCTGGTAGGAAAAAAAAACAGGCGTGGTGTAATTGTGCTATGTGTGGCAGAATAAGTAGAATTCTTAGATTTACACCAGATGGTGGAGAAGTGGCAACTTCTCGCATTTTTCATATGGCTCTGCGCGTTTCAAATTATGACCCTGTCACGTCTGTAAAATCCAACTCACGGCTTCGTCTGTAAAGTATATGACGCTTCATTAGTTGTGTTTGTTTGAGTCATTTTAATTCATATTTTGAAAATTTCTATTTAGGAATACAAACCCCCGACTGCCCTGGACATTCCAATTGATTTTCGTATCTCCTTGTACGACAATCCAAACAATACTGCCGGTGTGATGAGGTCCAAAGGTATGTATTATAGTTTTTGTCTACTCAATTTCAGATATATATGTAGGAATTGTCTTGGGGGAGGGGGGAAATTGAAAAAAAAAGGTAAGTAAAAGTTGTGACTAATATGTATAAACAGAAAATTACAGGGTATGTCGTAAAGAAAGTAACAAGTGTTAAAATTGATGGTAAGTAAGTGCCTGCCCAAAGATAGAATTTATTAATTTATTCTTTCGTGATTTCTTTTTATATTTTATTAGCTCTTTCTTGCCTTGGGTCTTTTTCTTAATATTTTGTCGGTATTTGGTGGCAATCTCTGACTGGGAGCAGTATCTTCCAATAGTTGACTGGAATGAGGCATAGTATACGTATTAATTGGGGCTTACTATTTTCATAGCCTCGGTTTTTCGGCTAGTTATCATATTTATGAAATTTTTGCCTTTTATTAGAATATAGATTAGCAAGTTTTTTTTCCACTGAATGTTCTTATGTTTTGTTTAATCTCTGTTATTGCCTTCATTATTAAAACTTTATTTTGGGATTATTCTTAGGAAAGACTTAATAGCAAACTGAGTGGGCATGAAAAAATAAAAGAATCTGAGAAGGCCGTACCCAGGAGTTTTTGTTTCGGAGGGGGTTTTACTCAATAAAATTTTTGGGGGGTTTTACCCAAAAAAGCCTCAAAAAACGCATACTAAATGTGCTTATGTCCATTTTTTTTTTTACATTTTTACGAGTCAGACAAACATTTCGGGGGGGGGGGGGGTTAAAACCCCTAACACCCCCTGAATACGGCCCTGGAATCTAAAGTACAACTGTAAAGACGGAAGCTTAAAAGAAAAAGCTGGTGAATGTTGTATATCGTAAATATTTCACCTATACATAGTACGAAGAGCAATAAGCAAAAGGAGATATTCAAAAACAGGGGAGCAAATTAAAGTAAAATTAAGAGGTAAAAATAAGAAAAATAAACCAGCATAGACCAAGAAAAGAAGAAAAAATAACCTAGTGCCAAAGGAAGCCAAACTGTGAAAGTATATGTAGGTGATGATGATTTATTTCAAACCAGATTATTACAGTCTGATGGTATATTTATAGTGTTAAATTAACTTTTCAGATTCTCTACATATAAATCTACGTTTTGAGCAATTTTTTAGCACTACCTTTTGTTTACTAGAGACAACTATAAATGTAGATTTGGAGGAACTGAAGTTATTACGGTGACCACAGAACTCCCCACCACACAAGTTTTAACTTACACAACTCAGCACCCACAGCTCCCTAGCCCTAAATTCTTTAACCACACAATTCTTCCATAGCCATCACACAACCTTGAAGCAGTCAAAATTTCTAATTTATATCAAAGTCTAATTTTTTATCAAAGCCACATATGGCTCCACTTTTCACCATAATTTGTAGTCAAGGGTTTAGTAGCCTTTTGACACAAGGTTATTATTAGATTTTTTCCCCATCAAAGTGTTTACTAAGGGTACTTGCTGATATTTTTCTGTTAGTTCATAGAAACAAATGTGTTGGCGACAAAAATCATTATATTTGTAAATTATTGAAAAAAAATTGGTGACGGAAACAAAACTGGGTTAACAAAAATTATTTAAAAAAGGATAGTAATTGGATGAAAAGTTGGCGAAAAAGAAACTACAAGCTTGGAAAAAATGTCTGTGTTTATAGCTTATATAAACAGCTTGAAACTTGCTTTGGTAAAATTTGAACAGAATGGTGTTTTGCTACCTTCTAACAAATTTAAATCAGCGTACGCCTAATTGTTGTTAAGATTATATTTCAGCACAATCTACTACGCATGCGTATCAGTGAAGGCATTTATCTGAAACTAAAAAAACCATTAGGTTAATATAAGAGGTATTAACTGGTCATGGATTTTATAACCATGAAAAGTAGGTGTTATAAAATTAAATTTTATAATATTAAATTAAATATATCCATTAAATTTTGAAAATTAACTGTTACTTAAATATAAATAATATTGGAAAGTTCATCTGGGTAGGTACTAGGCATCGTGATGATTTTCTTAAATAATCAGTTTTAGTGGTTTTTTTTCAGTGTACGTTTTGTTGCTGTATTTTTTTCGCTTGTTTTGTGTAGCTCCCCATGGCCCAATAGGACTATTGTGTGGATTAATATATCTATCTATCTATCTATCAGTGTTTACAGTGGTGAAACTAGTTATTTTTTGACTACTATTCTTCAAAATCTCTAACAGTTTTCTCCAACAGCGCAAGCTGAGTTAACATTGTCAGAAGTTAGAAAAACAATTCTTCAGAATTTCTTAGAATAGATTTTCTTGCAATATTAGCTAATCTTTAAGTGTGATAGTCGGTGTTTTCCACCGAATGTAGTATTAAGGGGCTTGTCAAGTCACTAATGAGTTTAAAATTGCAATACGATGGTTGTAAAGCAAATTACACTATATACTATATATACTATGTACTTGTCTAAAACATGAATTTATTTCAATTCGAGGCTCACTCACGGCCGGCGCTAAGCACTTAGCGGTCGGTTCGACCAAAGTTTTGAAATATCTTATTGTTACAAATTTTTATTTTGAAAGATAATCACATGGGATGACTTTGGGTCGTTGTGAGGTCGAATGGTGTTTTGTGGGGTGGGAAGTCAAATGGGAAACATTATTGGAGTTTTATACTTTTTCTCTTTTGAAAAGTAATAGTCCTAGTTCTGGACAAAGACAGCGCTTTAATTATAATTTTAAGAAAAAATATATGTTGTATTAAAAGAACAGCTCTATCAGTCTTAAGCAAGATTTTAGTAAAAACAGAGGAAAATCATGGTAACGTTTTTATTGATAGAAATCTGAGCTTGTGGGAATATGTGCTAGTTTTTGAAAATGTATAAAGTTAAATATGAAAATTTAAAGAAGTTTTACTGAGAATTCTGTATTGCCCGCCCACTTCGATTTTGGAACTTATTAGAAACAGTTGTAAACGTGGAGCTGTAAAATATTTCGAATGTTCTGGACAATAAAGCTTAAAAAAAAAAACAGCCGCTTATATAAAAAATTTACAAATACTATTTCAACTAAGAAATAAACAGAAATAAAATTTAAAAATCAAAGCTTTAATACGAAAAATCAAGTGTAAATTTCGCCATGGTACGAACATAAGCTGTATTATAGCTGAAAACAGGGTCAGATCTAGGGGGGGGGGGGAGTAGAAATGGTAAGTGTCCCGGGCAGCATGCCCCGGGGGCGACAAAAACAGACTAACATTGCAATATTTATGAGCAAAAATGGGTAACATTTAATTTAGTGATGTTGTAGCAAGGGGCAGCAAATTCTACGCCCCCCCTCCCCTGAGAAAAAGCTAAGCCCAGGTATGGCTGAAAATGAACAGAAATTATTATGAATGAAGAAATGAAACCTAAAACAGACAGAAATAACAATGAACAACAAATTCAAATTTAGATAGAATATTGATTGCCACAAATAAGTGTAGTCTTGCTGATCTGTCTGGGACCCCTCGAAGGCATGTCTTTTATAGTTTAGTGAAAAGTATTTAGGTTGATTAAATTGAAAGTTTTTGTTACCTAATTTATTGCTGTTCTATTTTTAAAAGGGATGTTTCGAGCGGAAGAAAACAAAGGTTATTTTTTGAAAATTGTGAAATTAATTGTATGGAAACTTTTTATATCGAGAATTTTATTTGTTAGAAATTATTTCTCGTTTCATTAAAGCAAAGGCACCCAGCCTTATAAGGTGTTTGAGAGACATAGCAATTTCACTCTTATTTGTGAGTACCAGAAGCGGTTTTAGGGGGGCTAAATAGGGGGAACTTGCCCCTGGCGTAGAAAAATTAGAAGTGCAAGATTCCAAATATATAATCTAACCGTTATGATTATTTTGTAAAATTCAGATATTTTCATTTTTATTAAAATAAAATAGAGGGCGCAGTTAATAAAGGAAAATAATTAATAAAGTTGAATATATCAATAAAATAAAACTAAGTTTAAAAATGAAAAGTAAAAAGTAATAATTAAAGTAAATAATTAATGATAATTAAATAGTTTAAACAATAAATTAAAAAATAATTTAAAAATAAATTATTATTCAATTGAAAACATTCCGTTAATAAATGAAAATTTTACGAATTCGCGTCCTCCACTATTAACTATTTAGAGATTCACCCTCTACTCCTTCCCGTAAAGTTTCGATTTCCTTTAATCTTTTCTTATGACCACTGCTTAACCCATTCCAGGGCTGCCAAAAATACGATTTTTAATAACCTTTCTTTCATTAAAAGCCCAAAATAGTCAGGCAAAACATAAATATGATAGTTGAATTTCGACATCAGAAAGCCTTTGGAGGCTCATAAAAAATAAAAAGCCCCCACAAATGCATGCCAGGGACTAATAAGTTCTTCTCAGGTCTACGCAAAGCGCTTAAGCTGGCTTGCAAGAAGGTTTTTGCAAGTTTGGGCTCTTCCTCGTTGCTTGTACATCACAGAATAACCCCAGAAGAAATATCAATTCCTCAAAATAAGTACAACACAGCGTTATTTACTAGGATATAGTTTCCTTGATGTGTGTTCTTTCCTCGGGATCACCTGTAACGCTGACCTCAGTAAAGGTTCTTCTTACACAAACTTCTGGAAGACTTTGCAATACCTATAGTACTACCCAATGTTGTAGGGAATATTTATAGGGATATAGGCATGGAAAAAAAGTATGTGACAGAGTGGAGACCCACAACCATGACACACCATCAGAACAGCTTGCCCTTTAACCTAAGCGTATTTTCGTAAGGGTACTTTGATGGCGACTTTCAGTTTGAAGTTTGGCAATAGTATGCATAGTATGATTACTTAATAGATTGTTTCAAGTTTTATCAATATTCGAAAAAAAAGTCTTAGCAAGCTTTTTTAAATAATCGAAGCTATTAAAAATTTGACTTGAAAGGTTTCAAAAGGAAGAAATCGGTGACGATCTAAGTGCCGTCTTAAGAAATTGAAAATAAATTTATTGCCAATAGATAATTTAAATCGATATCGTTTTTTTTTTACCCTGATGTTTGACTAGTTTTAGTAGCAATTTGATTTAAAAAAAACCGCCGCTATGAAAATTTTCTTAGCCAAATACTTTCATTTTCTGGAACAATTAAAGTAAATTTTTATTTCCTAGCTGTAGGAGAACCACCGCTATGTCTGTCTGTTTCCGTTTTGAATGCTCTACGGCACGCTATCTCATCTGCAAGAAAAGAAGCTGGTATCGAAAAATGGTTCCAGTTAGGTAAGTTTTTTTTGTCTTTTCCTGATAAAGGCTTTATTTCAGGCTGCGAACTGTAATAACTTTGCTTTAACTGTAGAGGTTAGTTGCAGTGAAATCCACCGAGAACGGTTGTGAACCGTTCCCAGCTTATTACTGCCGGTTTACTAGGTTTTTAAGGGTATAGTCTTCATGGGTTATATTCATTACTCTTTCAGTAGAATGTAGTCTAATAATACGTTCAATATGTTTCAAACTGATATTCATAGCCATGATAATAATGATTCACTGTTACTTCACTGAAGATGTTCGCTAATTATCTATTAGTAAAAAAAAAAAAAAAAAAGTAAATTCAAAGTTACTTTTCTATGGTTTCAGCTACTACAAAACGTCAGCAGGCACAAAAAAAAACTTTTCGTAACTTTGGTTACTTTTGGTTGAGCCTGGAATATAGCTAATGTTTAATCATCTTTAAGAAGTGTAAACTGCTACCAGTACGACAGTGTCAGTAAAGCTAAAGTTGAGTTTTCTGTGCCCGTGTCGTAGCCTCTGTTGATCTGTGTTGACGCAGCAGCTTCCTAATTGTGGTACCAAAGAAATGTAAAGGTATTTAAAGTCTTGGACACTGATTGCTAATTTCGGTACTTAAGGAAATCAATAATGCAGATAACATGAAAGTGCGTACATGCTGATGGGACCATTACTGGCAAAAAACCATTGTGCTAGGCAAAACAAAAACCAATAATACATATTAAAGAAAATTGGGAATAAATTCCTTTTCCCTCCTCCCCCTCATGAAGTGAAAATTTGAAATCGGAAGAATAAAATATTTATACTACCTTCAATGTTTTCATAGTTGCTCTAGCCGAATAAAATACTGCAAAAAAAACTTGCCAAAGCCTCACCACTCGGAAACAATTTAAAAACTATCAGAACTGAATTTAAGGTTTTGAAATCCAAATGAAATTCAATTAAAATTGAAAAGGTTCTAATCTAGATTTTTTTTAAATATATTTCTCTCTATTTTTACCAAAATTTCACAGACCAAACCCAGAAGAATTACCCGGTAATCGGAATCCAGTGTAAATGCTGTGTCGTATACTAGGCTATAATTTCCTCTAGGGGTGCCACTCCTCAAGGTCACCCTGCAGCGCTTTTAGCAATCACAGTTTTGGTTGGGAAAACTTGTGAAAGGTCCACCATGATAGTCTAGAATACTCTCAGACCGCCTGGAACCTTTACGAGGTATCCAAAATTCAGCTAGATATACTTTTTATGGAACTGATTAGCATACTTCAGTAGGTTATCAAAACTGAAAAAACTATATTCTAAAATTTGCAGAGCTTCGTTTGTTTTGTAAACTCAAATTAAATGCATCATCTTTTTCATAATGTTGCTCCAACTTGTTTTCCTAATATGTTTATGGAAGGCTTCTAATGGCAAAAGGGTATCAGACGAGACGTGTCGGTATATATAGAGGCCTACTCGATTGTATACGATGTATGCCTTCTCTGTTTGTCATGTTCTTTCAGTACTGTGGTCTCAGGCGCCGTCGTTTTATGTTAGGGACGAAGTTGAAAGGACGAAGTTGAAAGGCCTTCCTTCTGCGAATCGTCAAGATATCGTTTTTTTTTATCCAATTATACGGGCGCAAAAAAGTGTCTTTCGAATACACTTCTTAGCGTCGATAAAAGCACTGGTTACTGCGATTCACGTTTGTTTTTTTTTTGTTTTAGTTTATTTTCAATACATTATTTCCTCTACTGAAAAAATGGGGTATGTAAAGACTTTTGGTACACGCCCTTCTCTCGTTTCCTCAGTTATCATGCTTTTTCACATTCCTCGAGCATACTCATCAGTTTAGTCTCTGAATACTCTACGTTTTACTTTATTCAGGTTGTTGATATTTCTTCGTGAATTGTTAATGATAGATATGATAAAAAGTTTTCTTCTTAAATTGACAGTAGTAGGATATACTAATACTACTACCAAAAACTCACGGCCTCACCAAGTAGCCTAAGGCTGACACAGCTGCGCACACTCCTCCTTTACCCCAATCTATTCAAAGCTTCATAATTTACCCTCCCATACCCTCTGGCAACAAAGCCAGGTTGAAACTCCAAGATTGAATAAAACTCCGTAAGATCAAAATGTTCTCATTTTGACAAAAGTATAATTTTGGGATGCGTTTGAGAATATCGTTGAAAATGATACAAGCTCTGTGCGGTTGTAATCTGATCCTTTCAATCTAACCTAATTCCGAGACAATTCTCCCGTTATATGCTCTGAATAAATCTATTAATGATGAGGCCTCAGTTAAAATTCTTTTCATTAAGGTATCTCCACATCAAAGTCACGTTTTTCCACACCGAATACTTGTTGGATCCACACTGCTTCCTGTTCAATAGAATGATCTTAGGTAGTCTGGTGCTGCCCAAATTTTGGTGCTGTGGGACTTTTGTTTCTTTAACATGTCTCGTGGCGTCAGCCAAATTGAACACCGGATATACTGATGGCCCCTCGGCTGGTTTAATGATAAGGTTGTTTGTATCTTCTCAACCTTGACGTTAAGGAATCACAATGTGTGTTTGTTGGGATAAAACATGTTTAGTGGGATAAAACAATGTTTGGTGGGATAAAACTCTTAGGAAGTTGGTACTTGGTAGATGTAGTGTTGGGGTTTCACCCCTGTTTCTTTCTTTTTCAGACAAATGACCTGTTTTCGTTTCCGTAATTACATTTGCTTAGATTTGCCTATAGTATAATTTTCAATGATAAGTTAAAGTCTCGTTGCTAAGCTATAGTTGTTTTGCAATAAGTAAGCTTGCAAGCTAAATTCTATTTTGGTCTTCCTGTTCTGGGCAATTGAAAGATAGTATTATTCAAAAGAAGGCAGGGATTTGAACTTAAATTTAGCGGATTGGTCAGGGTGAATCTAAGGTCCACCCCTACAGAAAGTGCTTTTGTACAGAAATGGTGTTTTTGTTTTTAGTCTATATTGAGACTCCGTTTAGTGAGTCTGTTTTTCAGAGTTGATGTATGTGTATTTTCTCAATTGACCTTGGAAGAATACAAGTAAGCTATTTTCTACAGCCGTGTGAGTTTATTTTTCCAGGAGCCCAGGCAGGGTGGGAAAACCGTTCGCGAGAAATACCGTCACTAGTATATTGACAAGGGGGCCCGTTTACCCTCCAAAGAGATAGCTAGAGATGTTAAGGGCAAGTGGTTATACCCTTGGTCTAGAGTTTGGCCCGTTTGAATGTTCGATCACGTTACCATACCCTGGAGCAGGATATACCATAATAGGGTATTGCCATACCCTATATTTACGGTACAATAGTGGTGGCCAGCGTTGGTTCCACTCCAATAAGTGGTGCAGCACCATTTTCACGCCAATATTTGGTACCAGCGGTGGTTACTATTTCAATAGCAGGTGGCAGCCAGTTAAGGAAAGCTATCACAAGATAGCTACAAGAATCCGCATTTTCCGAAAAGACGATTTAATTTAGCCTACATAGTAGACTATTGTGATTACATATGAAAAATCGTGGGAGAAGGACGGAATCAATCAAAAATATTACTAAGGTCTGAATGGGCGTTGCCTTGTTAGAATGAAATAAAATTTTGCGATTATATGACGCAACAAATTAGCTTGTGAAAATAACCAGCAAATTGAGACTTAACAATTTATCACCAGATAGTACCAGAAGCACAGTTGACCATTTCAAGAAGTATTTTGAGGATTAACTGAATTTTGAAATAATGGCGGATCGACAGATGATTCACAAAAGGTCAGAAAAGGGACAACAATTAATTAGATATGAATTCGGAAAAAGCTACCGCGGTGAACCAGAAAAAATCGTATTAATATTCACATTTATATGCGACTCCCACTTGAAGTGCACTAGAGAATTCACCATCAGATGGAACCCTTTATCTTTTAGGTTGTGAAATAGACATTTCTGACACGTGCGAAGGGGGGAACTTCAAAACAAAATCAAGAATAGGACGATCTCCGGTACGAACCGTAGAGGGAGAAAAGAATATACTGCAGACTCAAAAGGAATTATTCCCAGATAAGGGAGACCTAGATAAAGCTACATATATGGGAGTACAAAGAATACAATCGGGAAGGAACACACCCGGTAATATCAGAGAACATGAAACAGAAACAGTAGGGGTAATACACGAAGAAAAATTATTATATGAAAATACGAGGAAAACAAAACCAACTCACCTCTCAGATGCTATGCAAAATGAAAAGGAGTTGAGGGTAAGAGAAAATACAGATAGAGAACGAACAGACTCAGAAAACGAATTAAGAGGATATAATAGCAAAAGGAATTTAGTAGGTCTACAGTAGCAGGAGTAGTAGAAGCTAAATGTCCAGCAGGGGGGTCACGAAAAATAGTCATGTAGATATGACACAATATATATTAAATTTCATGAAGGAAGAAAGAATAGCGAGAAAAAAAAGGATGAAGATAGGAAAGAAAGAGAGAAAGATAGAAAAGAAAGAAAGAAAGAAAGAAAGAATAGCTAGAGAGCAGAAAGAGGCGGCGGATAGAATAGCCAAAGAAAGAAGGGAAGAGGCTGAAAGAATAGCCAGAGAACGAAAGGAGGAGGACGATAGAGAAGAAAGAGAGACGGATAGAATAGCCAAAGAAAAAATGGAGGAGGCAGATAAAGAGGAAAAAACCACGTAAAGGAAATGGTCGCTGGGAGAAATTCCCAAGAGCCTCAGAAATCGTCTACAATAGAGTTAATGCATACAATAAACCTTCAACCAATGAAAGAAAATTAAGATGTACATTTATGCCTATACAATTTTGAAAAAACTGAAGAATTAAACGGATGGCCGAGAGAAAACTGGGTTACAGCATTTCGGCCCTTATGTAACTACAAAGCACCAACTGCTTTTAAAGTATTACTGATGCACTACTCGAAAGACTTTGAAAGATTAAAACAAGCCACTTTTGAAAAGCTTCAAATCTCCCCCAAGCACTTTCAAAGAAGGTTTAGTAACGAAAGAAAGCGAGGCAACGAAACTTATAAACAATACGAGCACAAATTGAAAGATATGTGTTTAAAATGGCTGGAGCTAGAAAATTATTGAATGATAGAAGACCCAGAGGAGATAAAAGAAAAGATGACAGAAGTGCTAGAAAAACAGTAATGGAACAATTTTTAGAAAATACCTATCCAAATACGAGAATGTATCAGAATGTTCTTAATAGAGAAAAACCCCCAAACGATTGAAGAAATGACCAGTTTTTGTCCAAAAACCCTTGTCACGGTTTTAACTCTTCATAGGAATCGACAATTATTTCCTGCAAACCGTATTCATTGAGTGACGTATCCAAATTTCATCTTCAGTTAGTATCAACGCCTATTCTTCATTTGATTACCCCAAGGGAAGGGACCCAGAATGAACTGATTAATGATTCGCTCAAACTTTCAGCTGTTTTCCTGGTACCCCTATCGTTTTCAAACGCCTGTGTATTTTCGGCCTTGGTTTATTTCAAATTATGTCAAGGGGCAATTCGCGTTTTAATTGAGATGTGGTGTTGTTTCCACCGATAAAGAGTAAGATGCTAATTCAGCCAACTTTTCAGGATGACTGGCATCATCGAATTTGCCAGAACCCGATAAACGACCTCTGAAATTTGGTGTGCGTGTAACTGAACCACCGTGTAACTGAACCCAAAGCAACTGGACCCCTGAAACTGAACCCCTGTGTAACTGAACCAACGTGTAACTTAACCACCGTGCAACTTAACCCCCGTATAACTGAACCCCCGTGCAACTGAATCCGTGTGTAACTGAACCACCGGGCAACTGAACCCCACTTAAATAAACCCTCCTGTAACTAAACCCCCATGTAACTCAACCCCATTTAACTGAACCCCCATGTAAGTAAACCACCAAGTAACTAAACCCCTGTGTAACTGAACCCGGGTGCAACTGAACCACCGTTCAACTGAACCACCATGCAACTGAACCACCGTGCAACTGAACCACCGTGCACTGAACCACCGTGCAACTGAACCACCGTGCAACTGAACCACCGTGCAACTGAACCACCGTGCAACTGCACCACCGAGCAACTGAACCTTCGTGTAACTGAACCCTCGTGCAACTCAACCACCGTACTCACATTGGGTAAAACACTAGTTAGAATCTTTACATGTTCCACCTTGTTGGAATTGTTTGTTTCTTAAATTCATGATATAAACGCCTGTCGAAAGTATTCACGAAAAAGCTTTGTTTTATTTTTGCGAAAGAAAAAGAAGATCCGATGTCACAAACCATTAAAGCTGATTTATTACTCTGTTTTTCAGATGAATCAGACCTTTTGGACGTTAAGTAATAAACATATGTGTTGAAAATATTTTACCTTTATGAATCTAGATAATGAATTTTGATCAGATGTCCTTGAGGAGATTGCAGCTAAAAAGGACATGGGAGGGAGACTGGTTGCACTCCAGCCTTTTTTTCAACATTCCTTCAACTTGCCTGGAAAGTTTAACTTCATACCCTCAGGTTTATACCCTTAGCTGTTCTCGACACATTGCAGATACAACGTCTTTTAAAACTGGATGCACATAGTACCTCTTGATTTAGCTGAAGATGCTTCTAAATATTCTCCGAACAATGTGACGGCTCATACAATCAGCCATTGTAAATGTTCCTGGTATTTCCTTTTCACAACCAATAAAGGACAAAATGCTTTTTGATTGTGTTTGGCATTCTTCTTGACCTTTCCCTAAGGTTTGACCTTAATGCTGCATGCTTTTTTTCATTTATACGATCAAACATGTCATTTTTCCTTCATAATAAAAACTTATATGTTAACGACAGGCAACTTGTATAATTTACAGCCCTTGCACCAGAGGCTGAGGGTTGTAAACCATAGTTATTTAACTATGGCATAGTTATTTAACCTTTGAACTGTTTTAAATAAAATGACCGTCTCAAAATTTAGATCGGATGTATTTTGGGAAAAAATATGGGTGGGGTGGAAGCCCTCCGATCCCTTTTAACTCTGAAAAAGTACACTGGAAATTTTGATTTCCAATAGAATGAGCCCCCCCCCCAAAGTTCACACAATACATTTTTCTACAAAAACCTTGTGTATTAGCAAATAGCAACTATCTCAACTTACAGCCCTTGCTCCAGATGGTGCTGGTTGGGTTGTTAACCCCAAAGGCATGGTTATTTGACCTTTAGACTATTTTGAACAAAATGTTTATTTTTATTTTGATCGGATGTATCGTATGTCGGTTAAGAGAAAAAGGCTGATAGTCCTCTGATTCTTCAAAATTGAACTTGAACTCTCCATTTCCAATCAAATGAGCCTCCTTCGAAGTTTTTACGACCATCCCTTCTATAAAAACCTTAAATTTTAACTATTGGTAACTTGCAATAACATACAGATTGCTGAAACAGGTGTATCAGCATTTTTTTTTTTTTTTTGAACGGCATAGCGTATCAAAATGACACTTCCGGGGCATCTACCTGCTACTACTGCTAATAATACTACTGCTACTACTGTTGCTATTACTACTAATTCAACACTATTATTACTACTGCTGCTCCTACTACGATCTTTACTACTATTAAACTAGCACTATTAAGGCTACCCATATCAAGTTGAAAATTTGACAGAATGGGGTATTTGACACTAATGTGCATCCAGATTTTCAAAATGGCGCATCTCAGAAAGGGATTTCTGCATTAAGTTGGAACTTTCAGAGAGTGCTTAAAGGAAAAGTCAATTCACCAAAAGGAAATATGTGCACGCTCAGGCCTGGATTTACTACTAGGTCCCTAGGCCCGGACCTAGGGGCGCATAATTCCAGGGGGAGCAATAAATTATCACTGAGTAATTTTTTCTTGACAAAAACTGGACTGATGTGATTTATCGTCGCCAAGTGCACTCTGCCGCCACGCTGCCTATTCACAGAAAAATGACTTTAAAACAACACAGGAATTCCGTGGTCACTTATAAACTGTCAGATTTCTCCCAAGAATGGTAGCTGAGAGTTCGGTATTACCCCTCTCTTTCATCACTTTTCGCTCATCAGTTGTGTTTTGTTAACTGCTTCCATTTGCCCCGAATTTTTGGGAATAACCCCGAAAATCTTGCAAAAACGGAGCGGCCAAAACGCTTGGTTCTTAAGCATCAAAGCTTTAAATCCGGCCCTGTGCACGCTAATGCTAATGCTATTACTATTTTAATTACATTTACTACTATTGCTAGTGCAACAATTTCTACTACTACTAGTTCGACTGCTACTTCTATTGCAACCGTTTGTAAACTAAAAATATTAAGATGAAAATTAAGGAGCCACATTAACATATAAGTTATCAAAAGGATATATTAAATTGAAGCCTCTAGAACTTGATGAGAGGAATCTTCGGCTGACCAAAAGGCAATATGTTAATACTACTGCTGCTACTAGCACTAGTGCTATTACTATTAATGCTAATACTAATACTATTACTAGGACTACCATTACAGCTGTACCTAACGGTAATGAACGGTGTGAAGGTTGAATTTTCAGGGAATATTGAGAGTGGAAGGTGTACTGAATCATATTACGCCATCTGTGTACAGGTTGTCCAAAGGGTGCATCAGCAACATTCTAGGGACAGTTTGGTGTGTTGAAAAAATGTTGAAGAAAATAAAATGTGCTATGTGTATACTGCTAGTAATTCTACTACTGCTACTACGCAAGCTAAGATATTGAACTGAATCAAATTGACTATGATTATGCACACTCTCAAAAGGGTTACACAGCAATATCTCAAGAACTGCTGCCATTAATAAGTTAGACCTTTCAGGATAACTTGTAGGTGGGGGACTTCGAACTAATGAAAAGGTCAAAGTTTGCAATAAAACCAAAATAAACCCTTTATTGGGCCATGCTTTTGGCGATAGGCCCAATCCAGAAAGTTTCATTCAACTTAGATTGTTTATGGGCTACACTGATGAGTAATACAAGTTAGAAACCGCAAATGAAGCGAGAAATAAATTTTGAGCTTTTAATCAGCCTTAGTTCAAACTTATTTTTAGGCCTTGACTTAGGTTCAGGATTTGATTTAGATGAGGGTTGGGTTAAAGGAGGCTTGAGTTAATTGGACGTTTGTTAGAACGGGGGTTCAACATTTAACTCTACAGCCCCTTTTTTTGGTTGTCCCTAAAACCCCCATGTTTTTTATGATCGTTTGTTTTAACTTCTGTTCGTAGTGGGTTTCCTTTTTTTGTAGTAATTTCTGATCATTTTGGGTTTGAATTATTATAGGAATTTATTTATGCTAGTCTTTGGTTTAATATGGCTCTTTATTTTTATTTGAAAAATTGTTTTTCTGAAGAATCTTTTTAATTAATTTAAAGAAAGCGCAACAAAAAGTGATTTTTTTTATATATAAATTCTCAAAGGTCCGATATTGTTAGCACAGATTTTTATTACTCATCGTCCAGGAAAGGCCTGATACATCTACGTAAGAAAAAAAAAAAAAAAATCAAACCAAAAGTTCCCAAACACAAAGAGAAAGTAGCTTTTGTGTCAGCTCCACCGAAGCAGGTTTTCAAACCAGACGATGAACAACTACGAGCGTAGAAAATACCACAAAATGAAAACAACAAAATAAGCAAAGTGGTTAAAAAAAATTTACAGTATGCAGACAGTGAGAGCAGCCGTTTACCCCCCCTCTCCCCCCGCAAAACACATCTCTTAAAAACGCACGGAAAATAACACCTCACGGAAAATACTACCCTCTCAGAAAATACCTAACCGTGGAAAATCTCCCCCCCCAAAAAAAAAATACCTCTTGCGGTTGGTTAGTCTCCAGTCACTTTCGGTTTATAAAAAAAAGAACAGAAATGCCTGGAGATTATCAAACAGTTTCTACCTCCATCCTCCTGTCGTCTCTCCCTTGGAGCTAATTCTGTATTTATTTGAATGCTCAATGAGAGCTGAGATATTTTGGCATCAAAATGCACCCTTTGAGGTATCTCCCTCTCTTTCTAGCTACAAAACAATCAGATAACCCCATTGCAGAAGTTTCAGTTCCTTTTTAATTTTTTTTTGATTTGTCTATTGCTTACAGGTAGTACTTGTCATTGGGAAACATACGGAAATCTTTTGTGTGGGGGTTTTCTGGAGGATCTTTCATGAGAAGAAAGTATTTGTACGGAGGAGGGGGGAGATTTACACATAAGTTCCTCTTTTCCACTTCCCTTAAAACTTCTCAATTAAACTAAAAAATAACACGACTCAACGAATATTTTTAAATTTTGAAAACCATTATTTCCGCGAGGGGGGTATTTCCAGGTGATGGGGTTTCCGTGGGTGGAGGAGGGGAAATTTTCCGTAGGGGAGGGGGGTAAACGCTTAGACCCGTAGAAAGTGACAGGGTGAAGGGAACCCCCTTTAACAGACATAAAAAAGAGAAATAAACCTGGATTTAAGAGTTTATGACGTCCGATTTTCTTTGTTTTTGTGACAACAAAACAGAGCATTTTTATAAATCATCTTGACAGTAATTTATATATAGACTTAAAAAAGCAACCAATTCCAACAAGGTTGAACATGTAAAGATTCTAACATGTGTTTTACCCAATGTAATACGATGGTTGTGTTGCATGAGGGTTCAGTTGCACGGTGGTTAAGTTGCACGGTGGTTCAGTTGCACGGTGGTTCAGTTTTACGTTGGCTCACTTCCATGGGGGTTCAATTACATGGTGGTTCAGTTATACGGGGGGTTTAGTTAAATGGGGTTGAGTTGCACGGGGGTTGAGTTGCACGAGGGTTTAGTTAAAGGGGGTTCAGTTGCATGAGGGCTCAGTAGAACGAGGGTTAAGTTGCACTGGGGTTCAATTGCACGGTGGTTTAGTTGTACGTTGGTTCAGTTGCACGGTGGTTCAGTTACAGGGGTTCAGTTGCTTGGGGTTCAGTTACACGGTGGTTCAGTTACAATGGAACCCTGAAATTTAAATTCGTGAGGGCGATAAATTTTTGTTAATCATGCTAAGCACGATTATTGTCTGTTAATCTTGTGGACTTCAATTTTCAAAACCTCATGCGGATGGCCATACGATCTAGACCATGATGGATATGCAGTAGGGACGTGTGGATGGCGACAGATCCAGAGCCAAGCTGTGGAAGCAGTAGCACAGGCGCTGGTGAAGAAAGAAGGCAAATGAATGTTGTAAAGTTGAAGTTCAGTGTTTATGTTTGTAAGGGTGGACCAGGGTGGCGCGTGGGTGGTCATTTATCTTACGGGGGTAGGTTTTGGGGTTCCACCCCTGTTTCATTTCTTTTTCAGATAAATGACCTGTTTTTGTTTCCGTAATTACATTTGCTTAGATTTGCCTATAGTATAATTGTCAATGATAAGTTAGTCTCGTTGCTAAGCTATAGTTGTTTTGCAATAAGTAAGCTTGCAAACCAAACTCTATTTTGGTCTTCCTGTTCTGGGTCATTGAAAAATAATATTATTCAAAAGAAGCCAGGGATTTGAACTTTAATTTAGCGGATTGGCCAGGGCCAATCTAAGGTCCAACCTTTACAAAAAGTGCTTTTGTACAGAAGTGGTGTTTTATTTTTAGTCTACACTGAGACCCCGTTTAGGGAGTCTGTTTTTCAAAGTTGATATATGTGTGTTTTGTCAATTGCCCTTTGGAAGAATACAAGTAAATTATTTTCTACAGCCGTGTGAGATTATTTTCCCAGGAACCCAGGTAGGGTAGGAAAAGAGTTTGCGACAAATACCGTCTCTAGTATATTGACAAGGGGGTCCCTTTACCCTCCCAAGAGATAGCTAGAGATATTAGGGATGATCCATGTGGTGGTACCCTTGGCCTAGAATTTGGCCAGTTTGATCGTTTGATCACTTTACCGTCCCCTTGAGCAGGGTAGGCTGCAATAGGGTATTGCCATACCCTATATTTACGGTACAGTAGTGGCGGCCAGCGTTGGTTCCACTACAATATGTGGTGCAGCACCATTTCCACGCCAATATTTGGTATCAGCGGTGGTTGCCATTTCAATAGCTGGTGGCAGCCAGTTAAGGAAAGTTATCAGAAGATTGCTACAAGAATCTGCGTTTTCCGAAAAGACGATTTAATTTAGCCTACATAGTCGCCTATTGTGATTACATATAAAAGTTGCTGGAAAAGGACGGAATCAATTAAAAATATTTGGAAGATCTGAATGGGCGTTGTCTAGTTAGAATAAAATAAAATTTTGCGATTATATGACGTGACTAATTAGCTTGTGAAAATAACCAGCAAATTGAGACCTAACAATTTATCACGAGATAGTACCGGAAGTACAGTTCACCATTTGAAGAAGTATTTTGATGATTAACTGAATTTTGAAATAACGGCGGATAGGCAGAAGATTCACATAAGGTCGGAAAAGGGACAAGAAGTAGATATGAGTTCGAAAAAAGCTACCACGGTGAACCAGAAAAAATCGTTTTTCAGATTCATATTTATTTGCGACTCCACTAGAAGTACCCTAGGAAATTCACCATCATGTAGTGCTGAAGATCATTGTTTTCAAGAAATCTTGTTTTACGTGTTACCTCCTTCGAGTAATCAGAGTGAAGTGTGTGATTAGACTGACTACGCGTTCGTCTTGCCACCTTGACAAGCAAAGGCACAGATCATTGGCGCTGCACCAATTCTCGCATTTAAAGGTAATAGTTAGTCTCTCGTGGTGCTTCAACCGTAGCTACTAGCCGTTTTCTGGATCCCCTTTGGAGTGTTAAAAAGTGAACTGGCTTAAAGCAAGTAGTCATACTTAGTTATAGATCTTATGCAAACTTATTTAGTTAGATCTTCAAGCTGGATGCGAGAACATTTTTGGAGTGGTGAATCAATCCTAGCTTCGTAGTGCAGAGGATCAGACTCATTTTTGTTTGGCATTCCAATAAAGGTCAGCTAAGAAACAAATCCCCAGGAGAAAAAGTTCAGCAAGTCTTTCTGATAGCTTCCTCTTTATAGGTAGATCTGTATGAATACTTGTGATCTCGCAATACTAAATTATTTACAGGTTTTGCTTTCTTTTTGAGGCAGTTGAACGGGCTTTTTTGGGGTTAGCAAAGTGAAATAGAGTGTTCAAAAGGCTTTTCCACATGCTATCAATATATGTAACAATAAGAGTGGGCCCTGGATGTGGCCCTGCGGAACTCCAGCCTTTGCCAGATGGCTACAGGGTGGAGCTATCAGTATAGAGAACAAAATAGCGATACATTTCTGTTATCGATTGTCCACTCCTTCAAAAATGAATTAATTAAAAAGAACTTTTTCCACAAAATAAGTTTTTCAAAGAAAAGTAAAGATCTCCATTAAACCAAAAATGAGCAAAAATAAAATCAAATAATCTACCAAGCGTGAAACTACCACAAATCAGCATCGCTAAATAAATGAAACCCAAAATGAACAGAAATTACAATAAATAACCGAGTCAAACTCAAAACGACCAGAAATTAACATTAGTAGGGCTCAAAACCCTATGTCTTCCCAAGGCCAGAACATAATTTGCACTTTACTGAAAAAATATACATATTAACATTTTGATTACTAAATATCGGTATATGTATATTAAACTGAAAATACTACTACCGCTACTACTAATAACTCACCGCAGCACCAAGCCGCCTGAGGCCAACACAGCTACGCACGCTCCTCCTCCACCCCAATCTATTCAAAGCCTCCCTTTTTACACCCACCCACGAAGTTCCCATTTCCTTTAAATCTTTCTTTATGACGTCTTCCCATCCCAGACGGGGACGATCTGCTTTCCGTTTAGCCCTAGATGGTTGGTCGAAAAGAACAAAATTCGGCAATCTGTCATCCTTCATCCGCACAACGTGCCCTAGCCACCTCAACCTTTCTTTCATTATAGCCCTAGAGAGTGGTTTTGAACCACATTTTTCGTATAGCCTATTGTTTGAAATAAGGTTAGTCAGCCGGGTACCCAGAGTAATCCTTAATCAATTTCTCTGGAAAATATCTAGCAAATCTTCGTCCGCTTTTCGGAGCGTCCATGCTTCAGAGCCATATTTGACTACTGTCATCGCTGTAGCTTCTAATATTCTAATCTTGGTTTGCAGGATTATCTTCCTATTCTTCCAGACTTTTTTTAACTGTGAAAAAACACCCTGAGCCTTGGCTATTCTATATTTAACATCTTCACTGCTCCCACCTTCTTTACTAATAATACTACCAAGGTAAGTGAAGCTGCCCACCTGATCAATCTTTTCATTACCCAACGTCACCTTTTCATCTTCACTTATTCCTAGCCTTAGTGACTTAGTCTTCCTAACGTTAATTTTCAAACCAATTCTAGCACCCTGAACTCGCAAAATCTCTAAAACTTCATTCATTTTGCTCACACTTTCATCTAGGATGCTTAAATCATCAGCATAATACAAGTCCAGGAGACTTTTTCCTCCCCATTTGATTCCGTGGTCTCCCATTGCCTTTCCTGTGCTCCTTAAAACAAAGTCCATCAAAATAATCCATACAAAGGGGGATAGAACACAACCCTGCTTAACTCCTGATTTAATACAAAACCAGCTGCTAACCTCATTTCCTACCTTAACCGCAGCAGTGTTATTCTCGTACATAGAACTAATCACTTTAATGTATTTGTCTGGTATACCATACAAGGATAAAACCTTTACTAAAGCTCTTCTATCAACAGAGTCGAACACTTGCTCATAATCTATAAAACTGAGGACCAAAGGTGTTTGAAAACTCCGGCACTTCTCAATTATTAGCCTAAGAGTGAAAATTTGGTCGACATATCCTCTACCTTTTCTAAAACCGCACTGTTCTTCTCTTAAAACTTTGTCTACGGCATCTCTCAGTCTAAAAAGTATCATATTACTAAGTAATTTACTACCTACAAAGACCAGACTAATGCCTCGATAATTACCACACTCACTTTTATCACCTTTTTATAAAGTGGCTTAATTAAGGTTTTCCTAAAATCGTTAGGTACTTCCCCTGTTTCAAAAATCATATTCATAATCTTCAGTAACTTATTTCTAACCTCAGAGCCACGATATTTCAGAAACTCATTTACCACCCTATCAGCACCTGGAGCCTTATTATTCTTTAATTTTTTTAGTACTGTTGCTAATTCCTCCTCACAAAACAAATCTTCCCTCACATCCAAGGTATCACAAACTTTTTCATTTTCCTCTATATTTTTTTCCTGCAACTCTATCTCAATTAAGCAAATTCTCAAAATGTTCGGCCCATCTCTCTTTAGGTTTTTCCTTATCGCTATTTGCGACCCCATTCCTATCTTTAACTGGGCCAAGTCCGGATTGACTACTCCCTCTCAATTTGTTAACGTGCCAGTACAATATTTTACTATTATGCCGTCTAGCTGTATCTTCCAGATTCTCGGCAATTTTATCCATGGCCTCCACTTCACACCTCCTTAGTTCATATTTTAATGCTTTCTCCACTTTCTTTACATTTCTTTTGTTTTTATACGATCTATCACTCAGATAATTCTTGTACAAGTCCTTTCTCCTTTCTATTAAACATAAAGCTTTTTCACTGATATTCTTAGCTGCAGCTCTAGTGTTCTTCCCTAATACACCTTCAGCAACTTCACAAATTATTTTTCTAAAATTATTCCAACCATCTTCCACATTATTAAATTTTAAACTCTCAAGTTTAGTATTCAACTGTTCCTGGAAAGTTTCTCTCAAATTCTCATCCTGGAGTCTACCAACATCTTAACTTCCCGGGAGGTAGTTACCCTTCTGATATTTCAGCTTTAAATTAACCCTTGTCATTACTAGATGGTGATCTTTACTTTTAACATCAATAACAGCACTCCTATATACCCTAGTATCTTGTATTGATCCTGCCAGTCTTCGGTTTACTATAAGATAATCAATAAGGTTTGCTGTCTTACCATCACGTGAATACCATGTTAACTTATGAACCATTTTATGACCAAACACCGTATTGGTTATAACTAGATTGTTATACCTACAAAATTGCAAAAGTGTGTATCCATTATTGTTTTCTTTTCCTACACCAAATTTACTTAGGCTGGGATACCATCTATCCCTATTTCTACCAACCTGGGCGTTAAAATCTCCCAGTAATAACATCACATTTCTACCTGGGACCCTTTCTATTTGCTTCTTCAACTGTAAGTAAAATTCATCTGAGTCACTAGTATCTCCGTCAGTCGGTTCTACAGGGGCGTATACTACTATAACTGATACCCTGAACTTTTTAGTCATAAAATGAGCAATTAGTATTCTATTATTAATACCTTCCCAGCCTAAATAAGACTTAGCAGCTTCCTTATTCATCATGAGCCCTACTCCCTGTCTATGTACCCCATCCTTCCTGCCTGAGTAAACAAATTCTATATCACCTAATTTCATGCTTCCTATCCCTGGGATATGAGTTTCTGAAATTCCTAATAAATCCAGTTCGAATCGTCTGAATGCGTCAGTCAAAATGTCGATACGAAGGTCATTTTTTAATGTCGTAACATTTCAAGTTCCAATTTTCATGTTCTTCAAATCATTGAAAATTATTGTCGCTTTAAGAAAAGCAATGATCCCAGATACCAGTGCAGGACGGGGATCACATATCTTCTCAAGTCTACACCGAAGTCCTTAAGCCGGCTTAGAACCGGACAGCAAGAAGTCCCTGGAACCTCCATGAATGGAGGCTTTGTGCAATCCTGGGCCCATCTGGGTCACAAAATGGTTTTCAGCACTTGTCGATGCTCTTCTATCAACAAGAGTCGAAATCCTGCACAGACAGTCTCAAGCCTATTACCTCCGACTCATTATATATTCATGCCTACAAATATTATGCTACTACGGGGAGGCAACCCATAGTAGATAAATTAGCTAGGAAGAGGTTTTTCAGCCCAAAGACGCCCATCAAAACATACCAAGCCCAGAAAAATTGTCCATTAGTCAGAATCCCGTGCGAATGCTGTGTCGTTTACTAGGCTATTATTTCCTCGAGGGGCGCCATTCCTCAAGTGGGAATAGAGTTGACCGCAAGGTCCCCAGTCTTGCAGGGGCCTTTGCAGAGGCCGTTGTCCATAGATCTGGATCTTACACCCTGCCACAGTTGTCCTCCTATAGAGGATCCTCCCGCGATGGTGTTCTGCATCACCATGCAATTTAACCCATTACTGGGAGAAGGTTTGCAACTGATGGGACTTGTGGACAAACCAGTGGGCCCTTTTGAGTGTACATTTGAGGGGCCTTCTTCCTCCTCCGCCTGTATTTATGACCCCGGGCGAGGGTGCCCCAGTTTCTATTATGGACCGCTAGGGACAAGGTCCCCTCTTGGTCCGTGCCTCCTATGGAGGTACCCTACATATCTGTAGAGCGTTCCCCTATCGCCACCTGGGGACAAGCTGAATGGCCTGGGGTAGGCCAGGAACATAAAAATGAAATTAATTTAAAATATTATGTTTCCTTTAAACATGGAAAATGGTATAGTCTTCTTTATGACTTTTTAAACATCAAATTATTATAGGGAAGTATGAACAAAGTTATACAGAAGACTTTTTGGTTTTCTTATTTAATATAACTCAACATTAGCTTGTAAGACTAACGTCTAGCTGAATTTATTGATTTACTTCAACACTAGCCTGTAAAACTAATGTAAAAACTAATGTAAAACTAATGTGTAGCCTGTTTTATAGATTTACTTCAACATTAGCTTGTAAAACTAATGTAAAAAACTAATGTAAAGTTAATGTCTTGCCTAATTTATTGGTTCACTTCAACATTAGCTTGCAAAACTAATGTCTAGCCTAATTTATTGATTTACTTCAACATTAGTTTGTAAAACTAATGTAAAATTAATGTCTGGCGTAATTTATTGATTCACTTCAACATTAGCTTGCAAAACTAATGAGTGTGGTGAGGGAAGGGCGAGGGGGTAGTATGGAAATAATTGGTGTGTTTTAAACAAAATAAATCAAGATACACCCTCCCCTTGGTCTCCTCCTTTGTATTAGCCACCCTCATTATAAGCATCTTTGCTTTATGTTAATTATAAATGTACACATATATACATACACATACATACATACCTATATATATATATATATATATATATATATATATATATATATATATATATATATATATATATATATATATATATATATAATATATATATATATATATAATATATATATATATATATATATATATATATATATATATATATATATATATATATATACATAAATATACATATACATACATAAAGACATACATACACTCACATACACACATACATATGGGAGGATCTATAATACTTCAAGATCCTCCTGCAACATTCCCTGCAATTTTCAACCTAACAACCTTAGCCATTGCTGAGACATAGTAGATACGTCGTTTTGAAAACCTGGAGGCCCTTAAACTGTTCAGATCAAATTCAATAACAGTAATAATAGCAGTAGCAGTTACAGTCGACGTATATTGATGGCGAAGAAAAAATTCTGAATATGCACACAACTATGCTTCAGAAGTTTCAGCAAGATTATTACTTTTATAATAAACTTTTTCTTGTATACTTTTGAAAAATAATCCTGAGAAAATTTTAATTTTTGCAAAATTCTCGGCAAATCCTATAAGCCTGTTAAAACCAAACCCCATGTGCATCTTAAACAAAATCACTCCTTTGTGCATCAAAAACACGAAACAATTCGACTTGACAAAACTTGCGCAACGTCAAATTTGGCCAGAATAATTTAGATCCGTGTTCAGAAAATAAAGTATCGGTACTTAGGTACTATCTGGAACACATGCGCTATATTATATAGGGAAGATGGTTAAGAAACTAGTCAAACGGGTTTCTTTCAACAGAGAAATGGATTGCAAAGTGTGGTTTGTTATTGGGTTTACCATATTTAAACTATTGTTTTTTGGGATTTAGGGGAGGGGGAAGGTACCTAGGTTAGGTATTTATTATGCGCTATGTTTTACCCCCCCCCCCCCCCCCCCTCCTATATAATACTTCCTATTCTACTTAAACTTCCTATTCTAATTAAACGGCCCCTGTGTTTCAGTAGCCATTCTTAAAAATTGTGACAGAGAGTCAGACTTTAGCATAAAGAGCAAGGTATTGAGGAGGGGGCAACCCATCATATACGGAATAATTTGTGTTCGTTTGACTTTTAATGTTGCTGCTTACTTTCAGCTAAAAACTTGTTTTTTTATTTAATTTCTTTTCGTTCTTAAAATAATGCAGGTAAATTTGGCTTAGCCTCCATGAAATATGCCCTCATCACGGGAAACTCCTCCATGAAAATTTCATCCACCGTAAAGTACACCCCCCGTCAAGTTCCCTCCAGACAGTTCCATCCTCGGCACTATGGTTAATTTATCTAATTTAACCACTATGGAGAATTTACTACATTTTTTTATGATGTCAAGAATTTTTTGACACGTCTAATACAAATACAACACAGGAGGGATAATTAGATTTTAATAGTGTTTTTTTTTACATAGGCCTTTGGCAAAGCCTTTCCTATCCTTATGATAACACTCATTTTTCTATCGCCTACTGACAATGCGCATTCATTTGTATAAAAAGGGCATTAGCCCTTTCTATGTTCAATCGAATGAGCCCTTTTCGAAGTTCCTACGACAACTAATTCGATACGAAGTACCCTGTTCTAAAAAAAAAAAAAAAAAAAAAAAGAAAAAAAAATGCATTGTACCCACATCGATCTTTACTATAAAAATTTCAAGCCTTTCAATCGCTTTCGACTATTAAAAAGGGCATTAGCCCTTTCGATTTCCAATCGAATGAGCCCTTTTTGAGTTTATACGACAACGCTTTCTATAAACACCCTATATGCCCCCAGGGCATAAATTATACAAAAATGGCTATCTCAAAACTTTGATTGGATGTGTTTGGGGAAATTGTGGGCGTGAGAGGGGCGTTAGTTGCTCTCCAATCACCTTCAACTATTAAAAAAGGCACTAGCCCTTTCAATTTCCAATCGAATGGGCCCTTTTGAAGTTTCTACGACAACGCTTTCAATAAAAACCTTATATGCCCCCAAAGCATAATTTACAACCCTTGCCCTGAGGGCTGGGAGGCAGAGGGGTTTTCATTCTCAAAGACCTAATTTCCAGAACTTTCAACTACGTTGAACAAAATGGCTATCTCAAAATTTTGATTGGATGTGTTTGGGGAAATGGTGGGCGTGAGAGGGGGGTTAGTTGCCCTCCAATCACTTCGACTATTAAAAAGGGCACTAGCCTTTTCAATTTCCAATCGAATGAGACCTTTTTGAAGTTACTATTACAATGCTTTCTATAAAAAACCTTATATGCCCCAGGGCATAACTTACAACCCTTGCTCTGAGGGCTGTGAGGGGGTTTTCTTCCTCAAAGACATAATTTCCGGACATTTTAACTACATTGAACAAAATGGCTATCTCAAAATTTTGATTGGATGTGTTTGGGGAAATGGTGAGCGTGAGAGAGGGGTTACTTGCCCTCCAATCACTTTCGACTATAAAAAGGGCACTAGCCGTTTCAATTTCTAATCGAATGATTCCTTTTTGAAGTTTCTACGACGACGCTTTCTATAAAAAAAAAACTTTATATACCTCCAGGGCATAACTTACAACCCTTGCCCTGAGGGCTGTGGGGGGAGTGTCATCCTCTAAAACATAGCTTCCGGACTTTTTAACTACGTCGAACAAAATGGCTATCTCAAAATTCTGATTGGATGTGTTTGGGGAAATGGTGGGCGTGAGAGGGGGTTTACTTGCCCCCAATCACTTTCGACTATAAAAAGGGCACTAGCCGTTTCAATTTCTAATCGAATGATTCCTTTTTGAAGTTTCTACGACAACGCTTTCTATTAAAAAAAATCTTATATGCCTCCAGGGCATAACTTACAACCCTTGCCCTGAGGGCTGTGGGGGGAGTGTCATCCTCTAAAACATAGCTTCCGGACTTTTTAACTACGTCGAACAAAATGGCTATCTCAAAATTCTGATTGGATGTGTTTGGGGAAATGGTGGGTGTGAAAGGGGTGTTAGTTATCCGCCAATCATTTTCGACTATTAAAAAGGGCACAAGCCCTTCTAATTTCCAATCAAATGAGCCCTTTTTGAACTTTCTACAACATCACTATCTATAATAACCTTATATTCCCCCAGGGCATAACTTACAACCTTTGCCCCGAGGGCTCTGAGGGGGTTATGGGTAAATGGAGGGGGTAAATGGCAATCTAAAAAATGTTGATTGGGTGTGTTTGGGGAAAAGGCGGGCGTAAGAGGGGGGTTAGTTGCCCTCAAATCACTTTTGACTATTAAAAAGGGCACTAATCCTTTGAATTTCCAATCGAATGAATCCTTTTTAAAGTTTCTACGACAAAGCTTTCAATAAAAACCTTATATGCCCCCAGGGCATAACTTATAACCCTTGCCCTGAGGGCGTGGGGGAGTGTCCTCCTCAATAACATAATTTCTATCTGGAAATCAACTACGCTGAACAAAATGGCCATCTCAAAATTTTGATTGGATGTGTTTGGGGAAATGGTGGGTGTGGAAGGGGTGTTAGTTGCCTTCCAATCACTTTCGACTATCAAAAAGGGAACAAGCCACTCCAATTTCCAATCGAATGAGCTCTTTTCGAAGTTTCTACGACAACTCCTTCGATACGAAGTGACCTGGTCTAAAGGAAAAAAAAATAATAATAAATAATACATTGTGCCAAAATCGTTCTTTACTTAGGCAGCGCGATTGCGCTGTCTGTATTAAAAAAGGAACAAGCCACTCTAATTTGCAATCGAATGAGCCTTTTTTAAAATATCCACGACAACTCCTTCGATACGAAGTGACCTGGTCTAAAGGAAAAAAATGATAATAAATAATACATTGTGCCAAAAGCGTTCTTTACTTAGGCAGCGCGATTGCGCTGTCTATGATAATTATTCCAAAACACTCTGGGACGAATATTTTTCACAAACAGGCTTTAAACAGTAACATTTCTTCGCCAGGCCATATCCAGAGGGGGCTAGTGGGTTTGAACTCCCTCACTTGAAATGTTTTTCCGACTCCTAAAAAACATAACAAAAATGAATATAAACAAATTTTTGATTAATTTTTTTTTAATTTGTGTACCCCCCCCCAAAAAAAAAATTATCTTGTAACCCTCAACCCCCCAAAGAAAATCCTGGATACGGCCCTGTTTCTTAATCTGCTTAGTTTGAGGTCTGTACTGCGGAGATTTTGCATGAAATCTCGGGAGAGCGCCAAGGCTCGTATGACAGAATAAAATTACCAGTCTAATTCATAGGCCTTCCTAGCTTATGTGCCTACCGTGTGTTGCATCTTAGGTGACTAAAGACCATTTAGTATATTACACCTAAGAATGTAAAATGAAAGTCTTCTAATATTATTTTTGTTTATCATAGGCAGCGCTATAGCGCTGCCTAAGTAATGAACGATGTGGGCGCAATGTTTTTTTTCCTCCATACCTGGGCACTTCGTATCGAAGGAGTTGTCGTAGAAACTTCGAAAAGGGCTCATTCGATTGGAAATTGAAGTGGCTAGTGCCCTTTTTAATAGGCGAAGGTGATTAGAGGGCAACTAGCCCCCCCTCCCACGCCCATAATTTCCCCAAACACATCCAATCAACATTTTGAAATAGCCATTTTGTTCAACGATGTTGGCACGATGTATCATTTATTATTTTTTTTCCTTTAGAGCACTTCGTATCGAAGAAGTTGTATTGAACGCCCCTTCCACACCCACCGTTTCCCGAAACACATCCAATCAAAATTTTGAGATAGCCAATTTGTCCAGCGTAGTTGATTTCCAGAAAGAAATTATGTTTTTGAGGAGGACACTCCCCCACAGCCTTCAAGGCAAGGGTTGTAATTTATGCCCTGGGGGCATATAAGGTTTTTATAGCAGGCGTTGTCGTAGAAACTTCAAAAAAGGCTCATTCGATTGGAAATTCAAAGGGTTAGTGCCCGTTTTAATAGTCGAAAGTGATTGGAGGGCAACTAGAACCCCCCCCCCCCCCACGCCCATCATTCCCCCAAACACATCCAATCAACATTTTGAGATAGCCATTTTGTTCAGCATAGTTGATTTCCAGATAGAAACTATGTTTTTGAGGAGGACACTCCCCCACAACCCTCGGGACAAGGGTTTTAAGTTATGCACTGAGGGCATATAAGAATGATGTTGGCAATATGTATTATTTATTAGTTTTTTCCTTTAAAAATGGGCACTTCGTATCGAATAAGTTGTCGTAAAAACTTAGAAAAGGGTTCATTCAATCGGAAATTGGAGTGGCTTGTGCCCTTTTTAATAGTCGAAAGTGATTGTAAGGCAACTAACACCCCTTCCACGCCCACCATTTCCCAAAACACATCCAATCAAAATTTTGAGATAGCCATTTTGATCAGCGTAGTTGATTTCCAGATAGAAATTATGTTTTTGAGGAGGACTTTCTCACACAGCCTTCAGGGCAAGGGTTGTCAGTTATGCACTGGGGGCATATAAGGTTTTTATAGAAGGCGTTGTCTTACAAGCTTCAAAAAAGGCTCATTAGATTGGAAATTCAAAGGGCTAGTGCCCTTTTTAATAGTCGAAAGTGATTGGAGGGCAACTAGCCCGCCCTCCCACGCCCGTCATTCCCCCAAACACATCCAATCAAAATTTTGAGATAGCCATTTTGTTCAGCGTAGTTGATTTCCAGATAGAAAATATGTTTTTGAGGAGGACAATCCCCCACAACCCTCGGGGCAAGGGTTTTAAGTTATGCCCTGAGGGGATATAAGAGCGATGTTGGCACTATGTATTATTTATTATTATT
Organism: Artemia sinica; assembly: GCA_027921565.1. NCBI lineage: Eukaryota > Metazoa > Arthropoda > Branchiopoda > Anostraca > Artemiidae > Artemia > Artemia sinica. Next base: position 34,197,650 of record CM051261.1, on the reverse strand, counting down.
TTTTTCCTTTAGAGCAGGGCACTTCGTATCGAAGAAGTTGTCGTAGAAATTATGTTTTTGAGGAGGACACTCCCCCACAGCCTTCAGGGTAAGGGTTGTAAGTCATGCCCGGGGGGGCATATAAGGTTTTTATAGAAGGAGTTGTCGTAGAAACTTCAAAAAAGGCTCATTCGATTGGAAATTCAAAGGGCTAGTGCCCTTTTTAATAGTTAAAAATGATTGGAGGGCAACTACCCCCCCCCCCCCCTCACGCCCACCTTTTCTCCAAACACATCCTATCAAAATTTTGAGATAGCCGTTTTATTCAACGTAGTTTTAAGTTCTGTAAATTAGGTCTTTTAGGATGACAACCCCCTTAAAGCCCTCAGGGCAAGGGTTGTAAGTTATGTCCTTGGGGCATATAAGGTTTTTATAGAACGCATTGTCGTGGAAACTTCAAAAAGGGCTCATTCGATTAGAAATTGAAATAGCTACTGACCTTTTTAATAGTCGAAAGTTATTGAAAGGCAACTAACACCACTTCCACGCCCCACCATTTCCCCAAACACATCCAATCAAAATTTTCAGATAGCCATTTTGTTCCACACAGTTCAGGAAATTATACCTTTGAGCAGGACAATACCCCCACAGTCTTTAGGGCAAGGGTTATAAGTTATGCCCTGGGGGAAAATAAGTTTTTATTTAAATATTTGTCGTAGAAACTTGAAAAAGGGCTCATTCAATTGGAAATTCAAAGGTCTAGTGCTCTTTTTAATAGTCGAAAGTGATTTGAGGGCAACTAACCCCCCTCTCTCGCCCACCATTTCCCCAAACAGATCCAATCAAAATTTTTAGATAGTCATTTTGTTCAGCATTGTTGATTTCCATATAGAAATTGTGTTTTTTAGGAGGACACTCCCCCACAGCCCTCAGGGCAAGGGTTGTAAGTTATGCCCTGGGGTCATATAAGGTTTTTATAGAACGTGTTGTCATAGAAACTTCAAAAAGAGCTCATTCAGTTGGAAATTGAAACGGCTAGTGCCCTTTTTAATAGTCGAAAGTGATTGGAAGGCAACTAACACCCTTTCCACGCCCACCATTTCCCTGACAATACCTGACAATACGACGTGTGTGTTAAGTGGAGGAGGTACCTACCCTCTGATCACTTTGACTCCTAAAAAGAACACTAGAGCGTCTGATTACCAATCCAGTGATCCCCCTCCGAAGGTTATATGACCACACTTTCTATAAAAAAAAAAACTATATGTCCCCAGGACATAACTTACAACCCTTGCCATTAGGGCTGGGTGGGATTTGTTATCCTTAAAGACATAATTTCCAGACCTTTCTGATGGGCTGAACAAAATGGCTTTATCAAAATTTGCCCTCTGATCACTTTCGACTAATGAAAAATGCACTAGCCTCTCAATTTTCAATCGAACTAACCCTTTTTGAAGCAGGTACGACAAAACTATCTACAAGAACCTTATATGCCCCAAGGGCATAACTTATGACCCTTGTCCTGAGGGTTATGGGGGAGGGGTAGTCATCCTCAAAGACATAATTTCCAGATCTTTCAACTATGTTGAACAAAATAGCCGTATCAAAATGTTGATCGGAAATGTTTGGGGAAATGACGGACGTGGGGGGTGGGGGGAGGTGATTCTCCCTCCGATTACTTTCGACTATTAAAAAGGGCGATTTCCTCTCAATAGTCCTCTCAATTTCTAATCGAAAGAGCCCTTTTCGAACTTTTTACGACAACACTTTCTGTAAAAACATTATACGCCCCCAGGGCCTAACTTACAACATTAGCCCTGAGTGTTGTGAGGGGGTTGTGATACTCAAAAACATAATTTCCGGACCCTTCAACTACGTTCAACAAAATTGCTCTATCAAAATGTTGATCGGAAGTGTTTGGGAAAATGATTGGCGCGGGAGGTATTTCCCCTCCGATCACTTTTGACTATTAATAAGGTCACTAGCCCTCTCAATTAGCAATTCAGCGGGTCCCTTTTGAAGTTTCTACGAAAACGCTGGCAAAGACCTAATTTCCAGAACTTTTAACTACGTTGAACAAAATGTCCATCTCAAAATTTTGATCGGATTTGTTTGTGGAAATGGTGGGAGTGAGAATGGCGTTAGTGTCCTTCCAATCACTTTCGACTATTAAAAAGGTTCGAACACTGGAATGTTTTATTTTAGTTATGCTGACTGTAAAGTTTTTTATTTAAATTATATTAAAAATAAACATGCCCAAAAAAACCGTGAGAGGGGTGTTAGTTGCCCTCCAATCACTTTCGACTATTAAAAAGGGCTCTAGCCCTTTGAATTTCCAATAGAATGAGCCCTTTTTCAAGTTTCTACGACAAAGATTTGAATAAAAACCTTATATGCCCCTGGAGCATAACCTACAATCTTAGCCCTGAGGGCTCTGGGGGGAGTGTCATTCTCAAAGACCTAATATCCAGAACTTTCAACTACGTTGAACAAAATGGCTATCTGAAATTTTTGCTTGGATGTGTTTGGGGAGATGGTGGGCGTGAGAGGGGGTTAGTTACCCTCCAATCATTTTCGACTATTAAAAGGGGCACTAGCCCTCTCAACTTTCAATCAAATGAGAGTTTCTACGACAAAACTTTCTATAAAAAACCTTATATGCCCCCAGGGCATAACTTACAACCCTTGGGCTGAGGGGTTATTGAGGGGAGGGTTGACATCCTCAAAGACCTAATTTCCAGAGCTTTCAACTATGTTGAATAAAATGAATACCTCAAAATTGTTTATTGGATATGTTTTATGAAATGGTGGGCTTGAGAGGGGGGCTTGTTTCCCTTCAATCACTTTCGACTATTAAAAAGAGCACTAGCCCTTTGAATTTCCAATCGAATGAGTCCTTTTTGAAGTTTCTACGACAACACTTTCTATAAAAACCTTATATGCCCCCTGGGCATAACTTACAACCCTTGCCCTTAGGGCTTGGGGGTGGGGGGTTGTCATCTTCAAAGAACTAATTTCCAGAACTTTCAACTACGTTGAAAAAAATGGCTATCTCAAAATTTTGATTGTATGTGTTTGGAGAAATGGTGGGCAAGAGAGAGGGGTTAGTTGCCCTCCAATTACTTTTGACTATTAAAAAGAGCACTACCCCTTTCAATTTCCAATCGATTGAGCATTTTTTGAAGTTTATACGACAGCGGTATCTATAAAGACCTTATATGCCACCAGGGGATAACTTAAAACCCTTGCCCTGAGTGATGTGGGGGGGGGGTCATCCGTAAAGACCTAATTTCCAAAACTTTTAACCACGTTGAACAAAATGGCTATCTAAAAATTTTGATTGTATGTATTTGGGGAAAAGGTGGAGGTGAGAGGGGGGTTAGTTGCCCTCCAATCACTTTCGACTATTAATAGGAGCAAAAGCCCTTTGAATTTCCAATCGAATGAGTCCTTTTTCAAGTTTCTACGATAAAGCTTTCAATAAAAACCTTATATACCCCCAGGGGATAACTTATAACCCTTGCCCTGAGGGCTCGGAGTGGGCTATCATCCTCAAAGATATAATTTCCAGAACTTTCAGCTACGTTGAACAAAATGGCTATCTCAAAATTTTGATCGGATGTGTTTGGATAAATGGTGGGCGTGGAAGGGGTGTTAGATTCCTTCCAATCACTTTCGACTATTAAAAAGGGCACTGGCCATTTCTATTTCCAATCGAATGAGTCCTTTTTGAAGCTTCTACGACAACGCTTTCTATGAAAATCTTATATGCCCCCAGGGCATAACTTACAACCCTTGCCCTGAGGGCTTTGGTGAGGAAGGGGGGGGGTTCATCCTCAAAGACCTAATTTCCAGAACTGTCAAATACGTTGAACAAAATGGTTAGTTCAAAATTTTGATTGGATGTGTTTGACGAAAAGGTGGGCGTGAGAGCGGGGTTAGTTGCCCTCCAATCACTTTCGACTATTAAAAACGATAGTAGCCCTTTGAATTTCCAATCGAATGAGCCCTTTTTGAAGTTTCTACGATAAAGCTTTTTATAAAACAAACCTTAAATGCCCCCAGTGCATAACTTACAACCGCTGCCCTGAGGGCTGTGCGGGAAGTGTCCTCCTTCAAAACATAACTTCTATGTGGAAATCAACTACGCTAAACAAAATGGCAATCTCAAAATTTCGATTGGATGTGTTTGGGGAAATTGGGGGCGTTGAAGGGGTGTTACTTGCCCTCCAATCACTTTCGACTATTAAAAAGGGCACTAGTCATTCCAATTTCCAATCGAATGAGCTCTTTTCGAAGTTCTACGACAACTCCTTCGATACAAAGTGCCCTGGCCAAAACCAGAAAATAAATGATACATTGCGCCAACATCGTTCTTTACTTAGGCAGCACTATTGCGCTGTCTATGATAAAAAGCTTTTTAAAGCACTAAAAAACTTTAGCGTAACGTGCGAGGGGTTGAGGAGAGGGCAGCTCCCCGATATACCGAATATTTCAGTCTGTTCTCAGTTTTTATGTTGGTCCTTACTTTCAGTCGGAAAATACTTGATTTTTTTACTTGATTATAGAAAAAACGAGATTTTCTTTGCAGTTTTAATGTTTTACTAGTAGATGAGGAGATAAAGTAATGGGATATTTATCCAAATTTATCTTCCAGTCTTCTTTTATTCACTGCCACATTATGCAGGCGTTTGGGGAACAATTTTATTTAAGTTACCGTTTCCCATTCAGGGCCTAAGGGCATTCAGGTGCGTGACAACTGCTTACTAAGGACAGCTTTGAGCGATAAATGTTTCTCAGATGAACCGTAAATCTAATAAGTTTTTTGCATTTGGAATCAACATAAAAAAATCAATTTTCTTATGCACCATTTGTTATCAGAATTGCTTATTTAGAGTGTATGTTAATATTTGCCCGAGTCTCACCTTACTTCCAGTTTGCTACCAAGAACTGTTTGACATCAAAATATTACCGGTAAAGCTGACAACTAGTGGCTCTTCAATAGGAGGCATGCTAGAACAAAAACGAAGACATTTTTAACTTGCTAAATTTATGCCCATTGTTATAGTTTTTTCGGTATTTTCGACAGTTCATCCCCAGCCCGGTCTAATGATCTCATATAGCCCTAGGTTATATAAGGGCAGTAACCAAAAAAAGAAGGAAATGATGGAATTTTACTTTATGATATGCACTACGTATCAATAAGTCATATCTCCTTATTTTTCCCCTTGATTTTCATCCATATTTTCGATCCCTTTAGAAAAAAAAGATCCCTTTCAGAGTTAGAAACTTCTCGGGAGTGTGTAAAGAGCGAGATTTTGAAGTCCATATTTCTTTTTATCACTTTTTAAAAAATAAATCACCTTCAGAATTAGAAACTTCTTGGGAGTGTGGAAAGAGGGAGGCTTTGAAAAGAAAGCTTTGAAATCCATATGTTTTTGTTACTGTTTTAAAATTAAAACCCTTTAAGAATTGGGAACTTCTTGGGATGGTATAAAGAGGGATGCTTTGAATAGATTGGGATGATGGAAGAGCGTGCCTAGCTGTGTCAGCTTCAGGCGAATTGGCCTTAGGCAGTTATTAGCGCTATGAACTATAAACATAACACCATAAACAATAAACATGGCACAGTTTACTTTTTTTCTTAAGGCGGTCTCTGTGATTTTCAATACACCAGTAAATTAGTTCGCCTGTTGACAAGAATAACATTGACAAAAAGTAACGACTTTATACGCAAGGACATATCCAAGATTTTTGCATTCAGTTTATGCAAAAAAAAACTTTAAAAACGCATCAAAAATTTGTTTATATGAATTTTGTTACTTTTTATGAGTTTAACCAAAATTTAGGGGGGGGGGTCAAACCCTGACCCCCTTCCCTGGATATGGCATTATCTATACCTTACCTAAAATGTATTTTCTAGTCATTTACAGGTATTAAGTTGAAACAAAATAGTGACGCGTGACAAAATACATAGGAAATGCATTACTTAGGATGTATATTTGCACATTATGACGTGTTAGTAGGAATGTTAAAGTAAGTATGTTAGGATTATTTATATCTTTCCTTAAATTACTTGACCCCCCCCATAATTTGTGAATATATAGGCCAAGTTGCCAGCGTAAAAGTAGAAATGAGTTCAGGAAACCCATCTTAAGAATTAAAATAGAATGGCCCTATGTGCAATTTTGTTTCATAATTCTGGAAGGATTTTTCTTTATGAAAAATGATTCAAAAACATGAATAAAATTTGGAAAAACTAGGAAATATGATTTATTGGTGCTTGATGCATGTAATAAAGTAAACATTTCATCATTTCTAATCTTTGGTTTTTTATATAGCCTAGGGCTAAATGTGACCATTAGTGGGGTGCTGGGGATGAATTGTGAAGAATACTGGGGTTGTTTTATCAAAACCATGAAAATAAGCAAAAAATTAGCAATATTTTAATTTTTCTCTTTTTGTTCTTGCATGTCCCCTTCTGAAGACCCCCCTATTCTTTACCTTTGCCATTTTATCTTTTCACGTTTTGAGTTGTCCATTAGATGTAAATAAATCATCAAACCTGCTTTAAGCTACACTAAAACGTGAGAGGAAACCAGCCATCGTCATTCTTCTGTCTAAAATAAATGAACAAACCTTTTGAAGAATAAAACCATAATGTATCATGGGACAGTACAATGGATAGAGACGCTCCTAATATTTAAGTTGCAGCGGTTCGATCCCGCCTGTCGTAAGGAATTTCAAGAGTATAGAGCATTCGAGAATTTTTGTTTTATCTACTGTTACTACTACTACTAACAACTCACCGCAGCACCAAGCCGCCTGAGGCCAACATAGCTACGCACGATCCTCCTCCACCCCAAACTATCCAAAGCCTCCCTTTTTACACCCACCCACGAAGTTACCATTTCCTTTAAATATTTCTTTATGACGTCCTCCCACCCCAGACGAGGACAACCGGCTTTCTGTTTAGCCCTAGATGGTTGGCCGAAGAGAACAATCTTCGGCAATCTGCCATCCTTTATCCGCACAACGTGCCATAGCCACCTCAACCTTTCTTTCATTATAGCCCTAGAACGCGATATTGAATCACATTTTTTGTATAGCCTATTGTTTGAAATACGTTCAGTCAGTCGGGTACCCAGAACAGTCCTTAAGCAATTTCTCTGCAAAACATCTAGCAAATCTTCATCCGCTTTTCGGAGCGTCCATGCTTCAGAGCCATATTTGACCAATGTCATCACTGTAGCTTCTAATATTCTAATCTTGGTTTGCAGACTTATCTTCCTATTCTTCCAAACTTTTTTTAACTGTGAAAAAACACCCTGAGCCTTGGCTATTCTACTTTTAACATCTTTACTGCTCCCGCCATCTTTACTAATAATACTACCAAGGTAAGTGAAGCTGCCCACCTGATCAATCTTTTCATTACCCAACGTCAGCTTTTCATCTTCACTTATTCCTAGCCTTAGTGACTTAGTCTTCTTAACATTAATTTTCAAACCTATTCTAGCACTCTGAACTCGCAAAACCTCTAAAACTTCATTCATTTTGCTCGCACTTTCATCTAGGATGCTTAAATCATCAGCATAATCTAAGTCCAGGAGACTTTTTCCTCCCCATTTGATTCTGTGGTCTCCCATTGCCTTTCCTGTGCACCTTAAGACAAAGTCCATCAAAATAATCCATATAAAGTGGGATAGAACACAACCCTGCTTAACTCGTGATTTAATGCAAAACCAGCTGCTAACCTCATTTCCTACCTTAACGGCAGCAGTGTTATTCTCGTACGTATCACTAATCACTTTAATGTATTTGTCTGGTATACCATACAAGGATAAAACCTTTACTAAAGCCCTTCTATCAACAGAATCGAACGCTTGCTCATAATCTATAAACTGAGGACCAAAGGTGTCTGAAAACTCAGGCACTTCTCAATTATTAGCCTAAGAGGGAAAATTTGGTCGACATATCCTCTACCTTTTCTAAAACCGCACTGTTCTTCTCTTAAAACTTTGTCTACGGCATCTCTCAGTCTAAAAAGTACCATATTACTAAGTAATTTACTACCTACAAAGACCAGACTAATGCCTCGATAATTACCACATTAACTTTTATCACCTTTCTTATAAAGTGGCTTAATTAAGGTTTTCCTAAAATCATCAGGTACTTCCCCTTTTTCAAAAATCATATTCATAATCTTCAGTAACTTATTTCTAACCTCAGATCCACCATATTTAAGAAATTCATTTACCACCCTATCAGCACCTGGAGCCTTATTATTTTTTTAATCCTTTTAGTACTGTTGCTAATTCCTCCTCACAAAACAAATCTTCCTTCACATCCAAGGTATCACAAACTTTTTCATTTTCCTTTATATCTTTTCCTGCAACTCTATCTCGGTTAAGCAAATTCTCAAAATTTTTGGCCCATATCTCTTTAGTTTTTTCCTTATCGCTAATTGCGGCCCCATTCCTATCTTTAACTGGGCCAAGTCCGGATCGACTACTCCCTCTCAATTTGTTAACATGCCAGTACAATATTTTACTATTATGCCGTCTAGCTGCATCTTCCAGATCCTCGGCAATTTTATCCATGGCCTCCACTTCGCACCTCCTTAGTTCATATTTTAATGCTTACTCCACTTTCTTCACATTCCTTTTGTTTTCATATGATCTATCGCTCAGATAATTCTTGTACAAGTCCTTTCTCCTTTCTATTAAACATAAGTTTTTTCAATAATATTCTTAGCTGCAGTTCTAGCTTTCTTCCCTAAGACAACTTCAGCAACTTCAGAACTTATTTTTCTAAAATTACTCCAACCATCTTCCACATTATCAAATTTTAAACTCTCAAGTTTAGTATTAAACTGTTCCCGGAAAGTTTCTCTCAAATGCTCATCCTTGCGTCTATCAACATCATAAATTCCCGGGAGGTAGTTACCCTTCCGATATTTCAACTTTAATTTAACCCTTGACACTACTAGATGGTGATCTTTACTTTTAACATCAATAACGGCACTCCTATATACCCTTGTATCTTGTATTGATTCTGCCAGTCTTCGGTTTACTATAACATAATTAATAAGGTTTGCTGTCTTACCATCACGTGAATACCATGTTAACTTATGAGCCATTTTATGACCAAACACCGTATTGGTTATGCCTAGATTGTTATACCTACAAAATTGCAAAAGTCTGTATCCATTGCTATTTTCTTTTCCTACACCAAATTTACCTAGGCTAGGATACCATCTATCACTATTTCTACCGACCTGGGCGTTAAAATCTCCCAGTAATAACATCACATTTCTACCTGGGACCCTTTCTATTTGCTTCTGTAACTGTAAGTAAAATTCATCTGAGTCACTAGTATCTCCGTCAGTCGGTTCTACAGGGGCGTATACTGCTATAACTGATACCCTGAACTTTTTAGTCATAAAATGAGCAATTAGTATTCTATTATTAATACCTTCCCAGCCTAAACAAGACTTAGCAGCTTCCTTATTCATCATGAGCCCTACTCCCTGTCTATGTACCCCATCCTTCCTGACTGAGTAAACAAATTCTATATCACCTAATTTCATGCTTCCTACCCCTGGGATATGAGTTTCTGAAACTCCTAATAAATCCAGTTCGAATCGTCTGTATTCGTCAGTCAAAATGTAGATACGATAGTCATTTTCTAATGTCGTAACATTCCAAGTTCCGATTTTCATGTTCTTTAAATCATTGAAATTATTTTCGCCCCAGGAAAAGCAATGATCCCGGATATCAGTGGAGAATGGGATCACATATCTTCTCAAGTCTACACTGAAGTGCTTAAGCCGGCTTAGAACCGGACAGCAAGAAGTCCCTGGGACCTCCATGAATGGAGGCTTTGTGCAATCCTGGGCCCATCTTGGTCATAACATGGTCTTCAGCACTTGGCGATGCTCTTCTATCAACAATACTTCAATCATATATATATATATATATATATATATATATATATTATATATATATATATATATATATATATATATATATATATATATATATATTATATATATATATATATATATATATATATATATATATATATATATATATATATATATATATATATATATATATATATATATATATATATATATATATATATGACGAACTAGTGTAAGATTGTTCATATTTAACAATTTTAATTTTTATTCTAAACAATTTTTGTAACTAGCTCCTAGTGATATATATTTAACTATTATTTTTATTTTATAGATTCACCAGCAACTGTAGAGCAGGTGCAGCAGCTCTGTCATAGTTCCGTTGCACAATTCAGGTTTGTATGAAGCCAATAAAGTATTTAATATACACCTGTATGAAGCTGATTTAGCTATTCTATTAACTATATTGTTGCTCTTCTGTTATTAATAAATTATTAAGGGATCTAAATTTCATCTCTTCTTTGAGGATATCTGTTTGACCTCTCCGTTGGAAGACGTGATCACAATCATGGGCACATATTACTTGACAAGAAGGGCTGCCCGTTTTTTGACAGAATGGCACTAAAAAGAAAAGGAATAAAAAATGTCACAGCAGAGATTTTAACCAATCGCGACAAAATTTTTAACATGTGCCCATGAGCACAATTAATGTTTATTTCGTTTAAAGTTTAATTTTTGCCTGGGGCGTTATCAGATAACTTTCATTTGATGAGATACAGGTAGAGCAAGCTCTGCTCTATTAAAAAATTCGAGTCAAAATTGAATATTTAGGTTCAATTTTTGAACTACGACTAATATTGGAAAACTGGCGTTGCACAGAATTGGTCCTTTAAATTTTATATTTTTGGATTTATTTTAACGGAGTGAGAATAGTAGAAAATAATTATTAAATAAATAACTGATAGAACTGCAGCAGGAATAATTTCAAACACAACGACCTTTAATGTGTCTTCATTACACAGAAATACAGCAATAAGCGACGCCCTCTGAATAAATTTATTGTGGTGATGCCGTTGGAATACTGAATTACTAAAATTTCATTCTAGTAAACTAGGAAAAAATCAGTATAATTTCTAAAAAGTTGGATTTTGGTGCATTTAGAAAATTCTTTCTGGTAAATTTTCAAAGAATGAGTGAGCAGAGCAAGTATGTAAATACAAATCTATTTGGGAATGGGGATTTTCTTAAGTGTCCTTAGAAACCGAATCTTACTAAAAATGAACAAAGAAATGCAGAATGTCCTAAATATTTTAATGTTAGGGAAAAGTTATACTGAAAGAAGAGAAGGATGGAGAAAAGGATTTGAAGATAGTTCCTTTCATATAATGCAAAGTCTTATTGGGGTGAGAAAATACATGGACTAAATCAAAGAGAAGGGGAAATTTGCGTACCGGCAATTGTCGCCGGGAAATGACACGCCAAATTGCCGAATAAATTGCCGATCTTCGTCAATTTAACGTGAGAACATAGGAATTAAAAGCAACTAGGCCCAAACATTGCAGCGTTATTAAAAGAGTATGATATTTCGAAGAAAACTGAATAACTTATATAATTAACCTTCTTTTATATAGGAGTAAGGCTGAAGTTTCTCGTAGGATGTAATTAATTTGCATATTTCTTGCTGTTTAAGAATTATACTTTTGAGTCAAAATCCAGTCTGTAAGAAGTCTTCAAGCTTTGCTTCATAAAATCTCAGCAGGTTAAATTCGGTAGTTAACTTTAAGCTGGTATGTCTACTGATGAAAAGATGTGACTTTTTTTTACCCTGCCCTATATTTTAAAGTACCTAAAAATACAAGTATGTAACGCTTTAGTGTAGACTAAAAAAGTAAGGCAGTCGCCAAATACTAGATGACGTTGGTGATATTTCTTTTTGACACAAGCGCGAGTTTCCACTCTTATAAACTCTCCATGCTCTTTGGACTAGATTCTTCCTTTGTAAAATATTATTTTTCTAGTTATTTCCAATCATTCTATCAACCTACTTCGTGAGGAATTACGTTTGTCTGGTCATTTGAAAATTTATCCTACAACAGAGAAATCCACTCCCTCCCTCTTAGCAAAGTGTTAAAGAATCGGAGTTTACCGTGACTGACTAATACCGCAAACTCGTCTAGGCTCGAAAGAGAAACTTGTTCTTCCATTTAATTTTTTTCTTTCTAGTTTCGCCATCAAACTAGTTTACCTTGAAAATTGAATGAATGACATAGGAGAATTAAGAATCATTATTAATTTTAGGGTTTTTGTATAGTATAGGGCAGATTCACTATGTTTTTGAGAGTCGAGTAACGACCTCCTATAAAATCATTCACTATCAATTTAAAACCGATTGGTATGAAATTAAGAAAATACCAATCATGTTGTTCAATCTTAGGACGTAAGGTTTTGATACGATTTGAAATTACAAAATGTTGTTTGACAAACCGCTATGCCAGGGGACAGAAACCTTATGCCTATGTCCCCACCTCTCAATATTAGCTTTTTCACGATGTTTCCTTTGATTTTTCATGCTCGTGATTAAAACGCCTATTATATGTTGCCCTTAAAAGGCTTTTTTTTTGTATAGATTGCCCTTCTTTGATGCTGGTTACTTCAGAATATGTGTTCATTATGTGATGTTAATGAATATTAATAACATATTCTTATAAATTAATAAGTTTTTAAGAGATTAATAAGCAGCTGATTTCCTTAAATCTTTGGCAGTTCCTAAAATTACTAGTTCGACCAGGTATGTTACGAATGGGGAGGGACCCTCTCGTGATATGTTTGGCCGGTCGGTACTAAATTGAAGCTATAAAATAAGAGGTACAAAGTGATGTGACTCTCTTGCTGTTAAAACGATTTTACCTGATTATCCAGCAACTTAATTTCACCAATACCTCGATATCGGCAGATAAATATTATAGTTTATCCTGTAAAATCTTTAACATGGCCTCCGTCCCCTTTATTCCCAAAAATATATTGACCATCGACGCTTCTGAGTGCACCCGTTGAGCATGAAGTTATTTGAACCTACCTGAACAGATATTTTTATTCAAATGGTATCAGACTGTAAAAAAGATTCAAAAGCAGAACAAAGCACGTAACACAAGTGTGTGAATTCACATGCACAGAGGAACTTCATTCCTTATACTGCTATCATCTGTCTCCAGACTTAAGTATGGTGATATGCTGACTTGCAGGCGATATTGTCCTCAAAACGACATACAAAGCTCTTTAATAAGTGAAAATTCTTTCGTATTCCTTAGTATTTCCCTATTTGGCATTCTAAGAGGAGAACGGATGGAGTGCAGCATTTTTTTCGGGACATTTTTCGGGACAAAAACAAAACACAAATCTTTGGAAACACATAAACTCGTTTACATGCGTGGCACTAATCATATATATGTAGCTATAGCTATTATCTGATGGAGAGGTGCAAGTGGCCTCGGTGTGAATTTTTAAAGTGAAATTAGTTAAAAAGTATGAATTGAATTTCTACACCTGCGTTAGGATGGACATACGGAAAAACGAATTTCCTGCCCTGAAATATTGAAACACCAGGATAAAATTCTCTCGAAACTTTTAAAAAGCACTTTTTTTCTCCCAATTCACTAAATTCTTTCTCTGCTACCCAGAATATTAGAATTCCCAAAACTAAAGATGAAAACATAAGGCAGTTGTTACATATTCTGGCACTTTTCTGTTATAGCACCTATGTTAAGGTCTTCATCTAAGTAAAACCTATTTCTCTGACTAACCCTAAAGAAATAATACAAAAAATGATGAAAAATATACTTTAGAAACAATTTTGGGCTATGTATTTTCACATTAGGGGGGAGGGAGTGGGCGTAAAGTATAAAGGGTCTGCATGCAAGATGTGTTAAGCAAAATTATTTTGCATATTATGAAACAAGAATTGTTTTCTAACTTCACACGGTTCAAATACTTTATCTCCCCCCCCCCTAATGTGCAATTATATAACCTAAACATATATTCCCATCTATTTTGTCACTTCTCTTTGTCTTGTCTCACGCTCAGCTGAAAGAAACTAACGAAGAAACCGGTTCTACAGTGCGTCAATGGATGCAGACCTTAACAAAGGCGCTATAACAGAAAAGTACCCATATTCTTTAAATAGTAAAGGATGACTTTCTAATATGTTACAGACCCCCTCCCCCCTCTACTTTCATTATTGGTCTTTATTTATACAAATAATAACAAATTTTTCATAAATATTTTCATCAAGGAGGCACACTTGTGCCTCTTTAAAGAGGCGACCCACCACAATGTTAAGCGATTTCCGGTCCTAGCGGTCGCGGAGAGACGGCGGTGATCGCATTTTGTAGCATAAGCTCAAACTAAGAAACATGCAAAATTTCACCCCCTCCGACTTTATCTTCATGGGGGAAAGTGGGCCGGAAGTTTCGACCCTCCCGCCACAGCCCCCCTTTAACGTTGTCCGATCGGGCTGAAATTTAGAGCATAAGCTTTCCTAGGGCCTGGGAAATTATCCTCAAAATTCCAGCTCAATCCGGTCACTCCTTCCCTGTTTTCCAAAAACCAAATATAGCCACTTAATGTTCATCAAATTTTATTTTTTGTTAGCCACGCCTACAGGCCACAGTTGGCCTGATCCGGATCCGGGTGAATGAGGACTCATTCGAAGTGGAATTTGACCTGTTAGGGAGTGGAAGATTTTCAGACCGAAAAAATTATCCCCCGAATTTACATTTACGAAAAACCTCGTTTTCCTATAAGAGCCCATGTTAATTTTTCCCACCACAGCCCCTTTAACGTTGTCCGATCGAGCTGAAATTTAGAGTATAAGCTTTCCTAGGGCCTGGGAGCTTATCCTCAAAGTTTCAGCTCAATCCAATCACTCCTTCCCTGTTTTCCAAAAAACCAAATATCAAGTTTTTTATCAGCCACGCCTACAGGCCAGAGTTGGCAACGGATCCGGGTGAATGAGGACTCATTCGAAGCGGAATCTGACCTGTTAGGGCCTTTTGATATTTTCAGACCGAAAAAATTATCCCCCGAATTTACATTTACGAAAAACATCGTTTTCCTATAAGAGCCCATGTTAATTTTTGAAATTCCTAAAAGCACAGTATTTCATCATTAAATTAGATCAAAATAGTCCTCTTAACCTGACAAGACCGACTGCAAGCTTCCAAAAATTCCAGCTCTTTCCCAGAAGTTTTTTTGTCGAAAAACGAAAATCTTACTTTGTATTTGCTTGCGTCGAAAATAGATTGCCGAGACTAAAAATAACTTAATAAGAGGACTCTAATGGTACAGTGGTCACTATTCCTGTCTATCATGCGGAAGACCTGGGTTCGATTCCCCGTCAGAATAAATTTTTTATATATTGAATTTAAAGTAGTATCTCTTAAATTTAAAGTTTAAAAAAGAAACTCAGTTTCTTTTTTAAATCCAATCTATTCAATCCTTCGGCTCAACAGGCGTCTCCAGAAGAATATCATAGTCGGCCTTCAGCTTACAGGTAAGTCTCCACTGCTTTGATAACATGCCGTATACCCGCATGCTCGAAGAAAAGTTGAAAAAAGAAAATCTTGCTTTGCCTTTGATTTGAATATTCAGGAATTAAAAGCCTTAACACAAGAATCTTCAAAAGCGGGGGGTTTGGGGGGCGGCAGCACCCCATCTTTAACTCCTGACACGATCAGCTAACAGTTAGTCAAGCAATAATAAGTAATAAATTGTACAAAAACGTGCAGAAATTATTTGAAAAAAAACTACTTTTTCTAAAGAGTTAAAGAGGCTGAGTCACAAGTTCGAACCTTAAAACATACAGGGATTAGGAGGTACAGTAAGGGGGGCTACCGCCCCCCAAACTCCCCGGTTTTGCAGCCTCTTTTGTTAAGATTTTTGTTTTTGGGGGTCTACCGCCCCCCTCAACCCCCGCTTTTTCCCTTGCAAAGAAATGCTTTGCAACACGAACGAAGTTTGCTTGAATTTTTTACCGTAAGAACTTCCTATTGCATCTCTTTGATTAGAAACAGTACTGAGCCTGTTTGCTGGATTTTTTAAAGGAGATTTTTCCATAACCGATAACAAGCTATAATGTGATGAACTTGGTACGACTAACTGACTGCAGGCTACATGACTTAAAAAATCTTAACAAAAGAGGCTGCAAAAGTGGGGGGTTTGGGGGGCGACAGGCCCCCAACTGTACCTCCTAATCCCTGTACATTTTAAGGTTCGAACTTGTGACTCAGCCTCTTTAACTCTTTAGAAAACGTAGTTTTTTTTCAAATAATTTCGTTTATGTAAAGAATATCTCAAACGATTGGACCAAAGGATTGTACAAAGCTGTCAAATGAAAGAATCAATTCTGAGTTAAAAGAAATAGTTAAAACCTTCTCGATAAACAATGGCAAGGCAAGTAATTGAAACACTTGTGGGACTCTCCCACGAGAAATTTCTAGCAGAACATGAAGATCAGCATGAAATGTAAATATTTTTTTCAGAAAGCAATCCGCTCTGTGCCTTTACTTAAGTAACTAAGCTATCAAGAAAATTAAATTAAAAAAAAACAAGTTTTCTCAACTGAAAGTAAGGAGCAATATTAAAACTAAAAACGAACAGAAATTATTACGTATATAAAGGGGATTGCCCCCTCCTCAACACCTCACTCTTTATGCTAAAGTTTTTTAGTACTTTTAAAAAGTGTCTTATTGTTCTAATTAAACGGCCCTTGTGTTTCAGGAGTACTTCTTAAAGAATTGGGACAAAATTCAAATTTTAGTATAAAGAGCGAGGTATTGGGGAGGGGGCAAGCCCCTTTATATACGCAATAATTTCTGTTCGTTTTAAGTTTTAATGTTGCTCCTTACTTTCAGTTGAAAAAACATGTTTTTTTTATTTAATTTCTGATCGTTTTTTAAGTAATGTCAGGAAATCTTACCCTACCTCCACGGAAAAACCCCCTACCCACGGAGATATCCTCTTGACAATTCAATCCCGGTGAAAACTTACCCCGGACAATTACTCTTAACCACTCTGCGTAAAATTGAGACGGAAAAGAGAAAGCAAGACATATAAAAAGAATTTTGTATAAGAATTCTGTCAAATTTCCCCAGTGTATAATTTCCCCTGACAAGTTCACTCCCTGGAAACTTCCCTCCCCATGGAAAATTCCCCCGTGGAAAAACCATAAGCAGAAAATTTGTCCCCTCCCCCACACCCGAAAATGTATGCCTACATCACAGTAACAAATACTATGCGCAAACAATGGGCAAATTTTATAGCTTAAAGACCTTTCCTCTGGGGCTGTGGGGTGTCTGGTTATGCTCAAAGACATAGTTATTTGACCTTTTAACTATGATGAATAAAATGGCTATCTCAAAATTTTGATCGGACGATTTTGGGAAAAAAAAGGAGCGGGGGGCCCTAGATGCCCTCCAACTTTTTTTGATCACTTAAAAAGGGTACTAGAAGTTTTAATTTTCGTTCAAATGAGCCCTCTCCCGATATTCTAGGACTACTGGGTCAATACGATCACCCCTGAAGAAAAAAAAAACAACAAAAAAACCAAACACACCCACATCCGTGATTTTTCTTCTGAAAAAAAAATACAAAATTCCACATTTTTGAAGAATAGAAGCTTGAAACCTATATAGTGGGGTTCTCTGATATGCTGAGTCTAATGGTGTGATTTTCATTTAGATCACTGGGGGTGTTTTCCTCTTTTTTTTTGAAAATCAGGAAAACTTTCAGGCTTGCAACCTTTGATGGGTAAGACTAAACTTAATGAAATTTATATATTTGTAATCAACAAGAAAAGGTGACTCTTTTGATATATCTATTGGTATCGAAATTCCGTTTTTTAGAGTTTCGGTTACTATTGAGACGGGTCGCTCCTTAGTTACAGTTCGTTACCACGAACTGTTTGATATAGGTTTTGAATTTTAAAAAATAAGGACGATAATTACAATTGATGTTTTCTTTAGTACGCCTAGGAAGCTTCCAATGGGGGGGGGGGAAACATGACTAATAGTTGCATGTCCCCTTCACTATCGAACAGTTCATGGTAATGAACTATAAGTAAGGAGCGACACGGCTCAATAGTAACCGAAACTCTAAAAACTGGAATTTTGATACCAATGAATATATCAAAAGAATAAAAGAATTGGCTTATTCTGCTGATTTCAAATATATAAGATTCTTTAAGCTTAGTATTACCGATAAAGGCTACGAGCCTGAGAAAATTTGCCAAATTTTTGAAAAAGGAGGGAAACACCCTCTAAAAGTCAAAGAATCTTAATGAAAATCACACCATCACATTTAGCGTATCAGAGAAACCTACTGTTGAAGTTTCAAGCTCCTATCTGCAAAAATGTGTAATTTTGTATTTTTTTTTTTTTTTTTCCAGACGAAAGATCACGGATATTTGTTAATTTTTTTTTTTTTTTACCAGAGGTTATCATATCGAACCAATGGTCCTAGAATATTGGGGAGATGGCTCATTTAAACGGAAAGTAAGCTCTACTGACTTTTTTAAGTGATCAAAAAGAATGGAGGGTAACTAGCCTCTCTCCCATGCCCCTTTTTGCACCCGAATCGTCTTATAAAAATTTTGATATAGCCATTTTGTTCTGCATAGTAAAAAATTCCGCAACTATGCCTCTGTAGATAACACGACCCCACCCACCAGCTCCTGGGATAGGTCTTTAAGTTATAAAATGTGCTCACTGTTTACGTATAGTGTTTGTTATTGCGAAGTATACAGACATTTTTTTGGGGGGAGGGGGCTATTTTGTGCTTGGGTTTGGTTTCCGTCCAGGTCCAAAAGAAAAACTGATCGTTCCCGAATGGGTGTAAAGAGACCATAAAGAAGGATTTGAAGAAATCAAAACTTCGTAGGCGGGGGTAATAGTAAAGCTTTAAATATATTCGGTTGGAGGAGGAGCGTTTACTGGTTGTTGGTCTCAGGTAGCTCAGCGCTGTAGAAAGTTGCTATTGGTAGCAGTAGCAGTAGATCACCTGAGACTAGTGGCCCTCGTGTTAACTTGATGGGGAAGTTAATGAAGAATATCGTGTCGAAACTCGCGTGCAATTCTTCAGAACGGTGCTTATATCCAAAGGTAATTTCCCCACAGAAATGCTAGACCGCTGCTCTCTGCAGTATATGTGATAGCTGGCTTCAAAGCTTTAAAGTTTGGGGAGCCTTCTGAAAATACGAGCATTGCGAATACCTCGACCGAAAAACCAAATGATCTAGCACTTTTGGCACAAATCCTAATTCATTGACTTTATGTGACCATCAAATTTAAAGGGGGACCTGGGTACTTTCGGGAGGAAGGGAGCAAGATTGATTTCGTCCAAAGATCGGAGAAGAGACGTAGGCCTCTGTAAGGTAAATGTTTGTTAGTACAAATAGTGATAACAAAATTTCTAATTAAGCCAACTGAGAGCATTTGATCCTTTGTTCTGCTATAGCATTTGCCGTGTTCCTTAGGACTAAATCCATCGAAATAATCTTTATAAACAGTGATAGGATACACCTCTGCTTAACCCTTGATCCGACACCAAACCAACTACTAACTTCACTTTCTACCGTAACTGCGGTAACATTATTTTCGTTCATTTTACTAATCCCTTTAATGTATTTATCTGATATACCATCTAAGAACATGATCTTCAGTAAAGTTGTTCTATCAGCCGAATCAAATGCCTTTTCATAAACTACAAAACTGAGGACTGAAGGAATCTGATACTTCAGGCACTTCTCAGTTATTAATCTCAGAGTGATAGTTTGTTCAACACAGTCACTCCCTCTCCTAAAACATGACTGTTTTTCTTTTTAAGACTTTATCTAAAGTATCTCTGAGTTTAATGCATATCATCATACTAAGTAATTTGCAAGTTTAATGTTACCCATCAAAAGTTACGTGCCTGAGAAAATTTGCCGAATTTCAAAAAAGGGGGAAACACTCCCAAAAATTCTAGCAATCCTAATATAATTCACACTGTCAGATTCAGTATATAAGAGAGCCGAACTGTAGAGGTTTCAAGCTCCTAGATACAAAATGTGAAATTTTGTTTTTTGGCCAGAACAAAAATTATGGATGCGTGTTTATTTGTTTGTTTGTCTCTGTCCTTTTTTATGTTTTTCTTTTTTCTTCAAGGAAAAAAAGCTCATTGTTCGGTTCTAAGAACGAAGTTCTAGTGCTCTTTTTTAGTGACCGAAAAGATTGAAGGACAACTAACCCCTTCCCATGCCTCTTTTCCTCCCAAAAGCTTCTGATCAAAATTTGAGATAACTATTTGATTTAGTATAGTTGAAAAGTCCAATAACTATGCCTAGCTATTGGAGGCACAATTATTGGACTTTTCAACTATAGTGAACCAAAAGGTTATCTTGAAATTTTGATCGGATGTATTGAGGAAAAAACGCATATGGAAGGGTTGCTATTTGCCCTCCAATCTTTTTGATCACTTAAAAAGGGCACTATAACCTTTAATTTCCATTTAAACGAGTTAACTCCCGATCTTCTAGGACCATTAGTTCAATACATTCAACCATGTGAAAAAAAAAAAACACTTATCTGTAATCTTTCTTCTGGCAAAAAATATATAATTCAGCATTTTGTAGATAGAAGCTTAAGATCCCTACAGTCGAGTTATCTGATATGCTGAACCTGATAGAGTAATTTTCATTAAGATCGCTTGACTTTTGGGGGTGATTTCCTCTCTTTTTGGAAAAACGGGCAATTTTGTCAGATTCGTAGCTTTGATGCGTACCATTAAAAATAATGGATACTATATATTTTGAATCAGCATAAAAGGTCAATTCTTTTGATTAGGTCGGGCCACTCCTTACTTACAGTTTTTTTTCCATGGTCTGTTTGATACTAAGTCAGAAAAAAAAACAATATGCAATGCAAAAAAATAAATAAATAAATTCAGTAAGAGGAAAGTTGATTCTATTTAGTAAGTAGAAAACTTTTTTTGGAAGAAGGTATTGAAAGGGAAAACGTAATTACCCTTGTCCCTCATCCCATTAAACCTGTCGAAGAATATGTTGATAGGGTAAAATTTATAATTTTGACGTACCACAGATAGGTAAAGCAGAACATAAAATCCTAGTTAACACAATAATGCTGACTTGGCAAAAAGTGATGGATTCCCCATCATGACACAGGCAGCTACCTGACAAGAACCCCAAATTATACAAACATTCCATTTTAAAGCAAAGGCTTCAAATATTAATTCCAGGTATGACTGGTATCACATGCCATGTTATATTTGGAATTCCACAAAATTTTTCGCTTTGCAACGCAGGGCACAATGATTGGTCATGGGGCCCAAAAATCCTTCCTTTTCCCCAGCTTTACAAATTATAGAGGTCGCAATCAATTGTAGTACGCAGTACTGATTTCAGTTCTGGTCGCAGTACTGAAATTGTAATTCTTCAGGAATCATTTTTGAATTGGTCTCCAGTGATCAGATAAGTGTTCTAGACCAGGCAAGAGAGAGAGAGAGACAGAGAGAGAGACAGAGAGAGAGAGAGAGAGAGAGAGAGAGGGAGAAAGAAAGAAAGAGAGAGAGAGAGAGAAAAATAATTTATTAACCAAAATAACGCTTACATAATCTTTCAACAATCATCGGGGGAAACCCATTGGGTTGTATATGAAGGTTGTTTCCATCCTCATAATCTACTGACATATATTCACACTGTAAATCAAAATCAGGAGAAAAAAAAAAGCATTGAAAATATGACAACTTTTAACTATTAGCACGCACTATTAAACAGTATCGTTGATAGACCATAAACGACGTGGAAACGAATTACTAGTGAGACATAGTTAAATCAACTTAAATCATTAACAACTTCCCAGAAGGTAACGTTTCAACCCACACTTGAACCGGCTAACATTATCTGTCACCTTTATACCCTCAGGGAGTAGCTGTGGTCCCGCAAAACGCGTAAATAAAGATCTGCGTTGAGTACTACGAGCCTCAAACACTATCCCTGAAGAATACCTAGTTTCATAGCAATGATAAAATGACTTAGACTTAAAAATTTCCCAAAAGCACTCCGGTAAATGACGATTCAAACATTGATAAACAAAAACAGCTAGTTGATAGTCTCTGAACGTATAAATATTTAGAATTTTCATTTTAGTGAAGCATCACAAAGCACTATTTTCAAATCTCACATAATCTCCTAAGACACGTACAACTTTATTTTGTAAAATTTAAACTGTTTTAAAACTTGACACAAAAGAACTAGTCCACAGCAAACAACCATAAGATAGATACGGATAAGAGAATGATAGAGGATCATTAGAACTCTTGGTGGAAGCTCATTCTTTAGCCTTCTTATAAGACCCAATCCTCTTGCCACTTTTGCTGCTGCTGCACCGCAGTGTAATTTCTAACTCAAATTGCAATCAAGGTAAAAACCTAAATATTTTACATTAAAAGCTTGTTTTAAGAATACACCATTCAGAAAGATTTTATTATTTAAAATAATGGGAATACCAATTCTACGAAAAGTCATGAAATTCTTCTTAAGAACATTAACAGATATACAGCTACATCTCATAAAACTTGCCAGTTCCTTTAGGGCCTTATTTGCCTTTTCAATAAAAAGATTTTCGCAAGATGACGTTACTGTAAACACAGTGTCATCAGCGAAGGACGTGATTAGTGTCCCTGGAATATAAAATTGCATGGTATCTACATAAATTAGGAGAAGTAGCGGCCCAAGCATCGAACCTTGTGGAACTCCGCAATGGACTCTATAACTTCTTGATTTGCAGCCATCGACATTCACTCTAAGTGTTCTCCCTCCAAGATAAGACTTGTGCTTGTACTTACTTGTACTTGTAGCAGGACTCAAGCATCTCCACTCTCCCTGGCGTCCAGGAGCTTCGTCATTGTAGTAAGCCAAGAATCTTGGTCGTTTACGAGTGGCTCAATCAAATCGAGCCAGGACTTTTCCCATCTTCGTTCATACTTGAAGCCACCGATTGGGTCTAGGTCAGCCTTGATACAGGTGAGCCACGTTTTCTTTTGTCCCCCATGTCGCTTTTTCTATCCTAAAAGAGGTGTACATCTGAGGGCTTTATTGAAAAAGGTGTGGGGTAGGCGGCGAAGAGTATGGCCGAACCATCGGAGTCTTCTTTGTTTAATTATAGTGGCCAAATCAGAACGCTGAAAGCAGATTTTGCGGAGTTCGACATTGCTGACACGATCATGGAGTTTAGTGCCAATGATTCTCCTTAAACATGAACAATCAAATACGTTGAGGGCTTGAATGTCGGATGCTTTTATAGTCCATGTCTCACAGCCGTATAGTAAGACAGACCGCACAAGGGCCTGGTAAATCCTTATTCTTGTCTTCAGACGAACATTTTTCTGGTTCCATAGAGAGTGATTTAGCTGGGTGAAGACTCCAGTTGCTGAAGAAATTCTTGACTTTATTTCTGATGTGCATCCTCCTATTGGGTCAACCAGAGAGCCTAGGTAATTAAATTCATGTATTTCGTCTATGGGCGACAGTTCTAGTAAAATCGGGGGGTCTTGAGATGATATACCGGACGCCATGACTTTTGTCTTCAGGGAGTTTATTTTCAGGCCAACCAGAGGGAATACCAATTCTACAAAAAGTCATGAAATTCGTCTAAAAAACATTAACAGATATACAGCTACATCTCGTAAAACTTGTCAGTTCCTTTAGGGCCTTATTTGCCTTTTCAATAAAAAGAATTTCGCAAGATGACGTTACTGTAAACACAGTGTCATCAGTGAAGGACGTGATTAGTGTCCCTGGAATATAAAATTGCATGGTATCTACATAAATTAGGTGAAGTAGGGGCCCTTGAAGTATGTAGCACTTCAGCCACCTTCGATAGCATAGATTGGGCTTCTGGACGAGATTCAGCTAACAAGCAAATATCGTCGGCGTAGTCCAGATCGGTGATCACAAAATTGGGACTTACTTCAATGCCTGAAAAAGTCGTCATTGCTCTGGTCATACTCCAGTCGATCACGAAATTAAATAAGACGGGAGACAATATACATCCCTGTCGGACACCAAAATCAATTTGGAACATCGAGGAGAGTTCTCCACTGACTGAATTTGGGCTCGTGTATGCTGATAGCATGCTTGGATAAGTCTGACCATCTTGCCTGGTACTCCATCCTCTGTCATGGCCTTCCAGATTCCATCCCTTAGAACCGAATCAAAAGCTGTAATAAAATCTATGAATAGAGATACTGTTGGTTTCTGGTGTTTTGCCATGTGTTCAAGGGTTTGTCTTAAAACGAATAGTTGATCAATTGTTCCCATGCCAGGGCGGAATGCCGCTTGATTGGGCCTTGTCTTTGCGTTGCGCTGGATAGAAAACGATTATGTAGCACTGTGGCAAATACTTTGGCAGCAATGCATATGAGAGAAATCCCGCGATAATTGCTGCATTTTGTCTTTAGCCCTTTTCTGAAGACTGGAAGGATGATAGAATCTCCCCAATCCTGTGGAACCATCTCTTCTTCCCATACACGACAAGTTAGTTTATGCATCCTGCTGACAAGTGCTGTCCCTCCATACTTGTAAAGTTCAGCCGGAATGGCATCAGGACCAAGGGCTTTATTGCTTTTAAGCTAATTGATTGCTTGTTGGATTTCCTTTAACGTGGGGGAGCCACATTCACGTCATTGTAAATACTGCTGGGAGAGTTTGGTTCCTGCAGGCCATCATGGCTACGACTTGGATTATGACAGCATTAATTATCATCTATTGCTGTGGAGAGTTGGTGCTGGTTAAGTAGTTTGTCAAAGTGCTCCTTCCAGTGATTTATTATTTTGGTATTATTCGAGAGTAACTTGCCGTTTTCATCTTCGACAGATGTACTAGTAGGCTTATGTGATTTACTCCTGATTGATTTTAGGAGCTGATACATCTTCCTGGTGTTCAATCTAGAGGCAGTGGCTTCCATGTTTTCAGCGACTTTCTCCCTGTACTGGTTCTTATCATTCTTAGCCGACTGGTGGCATTCTCTTCTCAAGCGTTTGAACAACTCCGATTTTCTGTCCGATATCTGTTGCTTTTGTTCAGCCAACTGAATTGTGCGTTTTGACATCCACTTTTTTGATAGTCTTTTGCGGTATCCTATCATAGCTTCCACAGCCTCGTGGATTGTATTTCGTATGGTCAACCACTCTTCATCCAAACTTTGAGTTTGCTCGTCGTTCGCTTGCACTTGGAGAGCTTCAAAGCGGTTAGACAAATCTAAGCAGAATGCCTGTCGTATATTAGGGTCATCGAAGCGATTGGTATCAAATCTTCGTGGTGGTTTCCTCTTGGGGCGTGCTGCAAGTCGTAACTTTAGATCTAACTTGACTAGAAGATGATCTGACCCATGTTTCGAGCCAGTATCTGCTCCAATGCACGATCTACTATTCGTTGCCATTGATTTCTAATGGTGGGACATGAGGATGTAATCAATCTGGCTTTTCGCTCTACCATCTCTTGAATGCCATGTGGCTCTGTGGCTGGGCTTGTGTTTGAATAAGGGATTGGTAATGACCAAATCATTCGTCATGGCAAAGTGAAGAAGTCTTGATCCCTTGCTACATCTAGCTCCAAGACCGAAGTGGCCAATGGCAGACTCAGCATTGGATACTTTTCCCCCAATTCTGGCGTTAAAGTCGCGTCAAATAAAGATGAGGTCTCGTTTTGGGACTTTCTTAAGCGTACAAGTTAGAACTTGGTAAAAAAGATCTGCTTCGCTCTCCGGTGCGTTTCTGGTTGGAGCATAAACTACAATAACTGATATGTTGAATATGTGGCCTTTCAATCATGCTCTTGCTACTCTATGTGAGATAGGTTCCCACTCTAGAAGTGACTTCGCTGATAGGGGGCTTAAAATGATGCCCACTCCCCCATACGCAGATCCATCAAGGGACCCGGAGTTGAAAAAGGAGAAAGAAGCGTCGTCCTCAGGAGTTCTAATCTCTGAGCCTTCCACAATGTCGTTGATTCGAGTTTCTGAGACGCACATTATGTCTATGTTGTAATGCAACAATTCCCCAGCGATAAACGACTAGGTCGTTAGGCATTTCATTGAGCATAAGCTCCAGCACCCTACACTGAGGGGTTGTCTATGTTTCCGAAGAAGTACCTCAGCTTGCCAATTTTTTGGAGAAGGCGCTGATGAAACTTTCAACGCATCGCTTGCCGGGGATGCCGTAGTATGGGCTTGCCAATTTTTCGGAGAAGGTGCCAATGAAACCTTCAACGCATCGCTTGCCGGGGACACCGTAGTATGGGTTGGACTCTTTATATTGACTTGGATTTGGACGTTTCGTGGAAATATATTTAACCATGCAGGTCTCCACTCCCTGATGCCTATATTTGCCTATTTTTGAAAAATACTCACCCTAAACGTCATGAATTTCCTTCCTTACATCAACTTTTAAAGACAAGACTCAAACCAATTCAAAGATACATCCTGAACACCTAGACAACTTAGCCTTGTTCAATAAGATCTTAATAACAACAGCATAAAAAGCTTTGCTAACATCTCTGAAAATTGAAAGCACTAGCTCCCCAAGTTCAAGCGCAGAGTTAACAAAATCTGTGAGATGGTGGACTGCATGTATCGTAGAATGACCTTTTCTGAATCCAAAGTGTGTTTCTGCGAGAAATCCATATAGATTCAAATGGTTACACAATCTTCTATGTGTGACCTTTTCATATAGCTTTGAAAACAAAAACAACATCAAAATCGGTCTCCAGCTCGATGGATTTGTCTTCAGACCTCCTGTATGCAAAGGGATAACCGTGGCCTCTTTTAATCGTGAAGGAAACTCACCCTTTTTCAGTTAATCAAATATACAAGACAGGGCAATAAATATACCATTACTAATTTAAATGTTTGCAGATTGAGACCATCACTCCCAGACGAATTTGACTTCATCAATCCTATTATTTGCTTCATCTCTTCTAGATTAGTTTCAGCAATGTTCAAGTTTACCCCCAAACGTCTGTCATCTTTAAAAGGTTCAGCAATTTTACTGCTATTTTTATATGAAATTTCAGTTACAGATTTGCCTATTTTTGAAAAATACTCACCCTAAACGTCATGAATTTCCTTCCTTACAACAACTATTCTATAGTCAACTTTTAGGCGAGCTGGATTTCCATTCTTCTTGCCAACATTTAATAATTCATTAATAGTTTTCCACTTTCTTTTCGTGTTCCCTTTATTATTTTCAAATTTCATCCCATAATATTTTTGAACACAAGGTCTGCGAAGCCGATTAGTTTCATTAAGAAGTTTTTTAAAGTCATTGAACACCTCCTCTGACTCTGAATTCAAATAAAGTACGTACAAACTTTTTTGGATTAGTCGAAAAAGCTCCTCGGTTACCCATGGTTTTCTAGGAGTAAATTTCTTCAGCTTGACAGTTTTCATTGGACATTTTGAATCAAATAAATAAAAAATGAGTGTCTTAAAAAAAATAAACCGCAGGTTACTACATATTAGTGAATGCAAACTGTACAGAATTTGTGCAGTAAATACGATTCTAGTTTGTATAGGAAGAATCGTTTGTGCTTACAAGTGGAGGGTCAAAAGCAGAGCCCTGGGATAAATATAAACAGTTTGGACTTCTTTCAACTTTTGATTGCTCAGGGATTGCTGAGGGTATTGCTTCAAATGACCAGATCATAGTTCTAAACTAATTTCAAGCACGGCATTTCTTTTCAACCAAAGTTGCTATTTAAGAGCTATTAAGTCACTAATTCGACATGTGGGATTGAAATTGTGTTATGAGCCTCCTAAAACAAAATTAACCGTCTAACTTAATTATTTGACATAAGCTTCTAATTTCTACTGTAGTTTTTATCAAAAGATACTACTATTCCGATCTATACTATGATACCCCTACGATGTACCAGCTTTTCAATTCGCTACTGCAACAAATATTATGACTATCATTGGTACTTCTACACTTAGTGCGATACAATTACCACGACTGTTCCCACTGCAGCTTCATCTATGACAGCGGCTACCGTTTTATATGAAGTACCCAAACAATATGAGCATCTTTGACGGAGTCTATGGTCACCCCCCCCCCCCCAAAAAAAAAAAAAACAGGTGGGCTGTCGAAAAAATTTCGAATAATTTCTGGCATTTCTGATGTTTAAATAATATTAAGTTTGTCAAGGATCTGTCGATTGCCCTAGCAGAATGTTTAGCGGGCTGAACTATCAGCTTAATTTCCTTCAGGACTAGGGCTTAAGTCCTGGTGTTGCTGATTATTTGGTTTGCGACAGGGGTTAGTTGTGTGACTCTTTAAGTTCAGTCAACCCAGATATAAACAGGTATCTGGCGACATCTGATGAAGTTAAACATGCAGAGTATGCGAAAGCACAGGGTGGCTTGTCTCCACACCCCCCCCTCTTTTTAAAGCTTGGCTGTGGGGACATGGCACGGAGACTTGCAGCACTAATCTGAACCATGAATATTAGTGTTGCATAAATTTTCTTATGAGTTTTAGTCAGATGTATTTAATGGGTGTGCCCAAGGACAAAAAGGGCGCTGGAAGGGGCTGGATGCTATTCAATCAAAGTCAGTCCTTCAAGACCAAAAAAAATTGTAATTGCCAATCAAAATGCACCATCTTTCAAGTTTTTGTGACCATCCGCTCCATATGGTGTGGCCAGGACAAAAAAAAAAAAAAATGCTAAAATAACAAATGGAGATACATTACTTTTTACTATTACCACTATTGCAGCAATATCGAATGTATAATCTATAAAGCCTGTATGTAGAAACACTATGCGATAGTGGGAATGGAGTCATATTTGCAATCTTTCCTGTTATTTTTCAGAATTGTGCCACCTTCTGTGCCACTTCAAGCAGGGCAAAAATCTAGGCTGGACGGCCTACAACCTGAAAATGTAATTTATGGGACATCAAAAACAACCGAAATCTAACCATTTTATTTTAGGCTTATAATACCTAGCTCGATATGCCTACTGCCTGTGTGAAAGCGGAACAATATATGTTAAGCAGAATAAATTTCGAACATCTTGCAATGCATACAGACTGATAAATGCGTGTCGAAGAATTGGTAAATTGGTTATGTTGGCTGATTGGTGGCATAGGGGAAACTGGTGGATTCTCCAATTAAAAAGGATTTTGTTCAGTAGAAGTGCTTCTTATTTCATTCTAAGTGGCTGATCTTATTGAAGCTAATTGATCTATTGAAGAGAAAAAAAAGGTATCAACCGTTGGTTTTCGTTTTTCTTTTCTCTCGGTGTGCAGGGGCGTGCCCAGAGGGGGGAAGGGAGGGGCATGCCGCCCCCCAACTTTTTTGACATTCGGTATAATTTTCGCTGAAGGCAAAAATTTCGGCAGAAAGTTTGCAAAATTGGCCTAAATCTAGCAAAATTCTTGATTTCTGCAGAAAATTTGGCATAAATCAGGTAGCGATTCGGTATTACGAAGATCGCCCCTCGAATAAAATGAGCCTCGGGACACCCCTGTCGGTGTGACTATTTACCTCACAATGATATTAATAGAAATACTTTGGATTAGCGAGGGAGTTTTGGAAGCTGGTAGATCTGCTGTTTCACTGTATTATACACTCTTGTGACTAGGAATAGGTTTGAAGTACAGCAAATTAACTTGTGAATAGAGTTTTAGTAGTTATGCTTTAATTGCTTTTAAGATACCTTCATTAGAAAACTGATGATTAGAAATTGTTACTACTGTTTTTATTATTGATTTATTTCGCGTTTTGATGCAATTTTCCTCTCAGCCCCCTAAATTAATATCACTATTTTGATCACTATGATTATTGTTTCAAATTGGGATTTCACCATCTGAACTTTAGAATCTTATAGATGGCAACACCTAAATGTCAAATCAACCAATAGGAATGAACCTAATAACAAAACTCTTACTTGGAATTATCAGAATTAGTCGAACAAAATCGAATACTAAGAAGGTTGAATAATCTAGTTACTTATAGTCTAAAGTAGTTACATATTGAATATTGGTTTTGTATTAGACAGGTATGTACCCATACTTATATTCATGTATGAAACCAGATAAGGTTATAGGCTCAGCCTATTTCTGAAAATTTCTAAGTTTGCATTAGGCTAATTAAACTTGCTCCTAACACAAGTTTGTCAGATCAACCTATTTTTCACCCCCCCCCCCCCCCCCATAAAAAATTTCTGGATCTGCCACTGAGGCCTAGGCAAATGTATCCCAACCTATAGGCTAGTCTAAGCTGGCAGATTCAGGATTTTTTTTTTAGTGGGGCTGCATAATAGGCTAGTTGCATCTTGAGCCCTTAAAGGGGCCCTGAAGGTACTTTATATGAATAATGAAAGAGCATAAAAAAGTTGGTAAATTTTTTTACAAATCATAGGCTATTATTGACTTACAAATAAAGTAAACATATCACTTGACACCTTTTTTTATGCTCTATCCAAATATAATAATCATTTTTGTCAGAAAGAATTTAACCCCCACCCCTATATATACCAATTCAGGTTAGCCTATATATTTGGGTAAATTTTTACCAAGTCATATTATTGGTATTTGTTTAGCCTTGTGTCACCTGATAAGGAGACATGTTAAGAAAACAGTTCTTACTTTGAAATATGTATAATGATCCTAGTTCTTATATTATCCAACGGGAGAACCTTTATCATCAAGTCTTTCCACTAAAAATCCTTCTTTTTCCAGCTTAAAATAAAAAGTTTCCAAAACCCATGCTGCTGAGATTCAATGCTTAAGTCTTTTTAAATTGCTGCCTAATAAGTTCTTTTATAGATAGCATTCATGCCGGTCTTTAGCATTCATATTTTGATATTTGCTCTTTGCCACTGCTCTTTAAAAAAAAAAAGTATTAAAAAGACTGGCATGAATGCTATCTATAAAAGAACTTATTAGGCAGCAATTTAAAAAGACTTAAGCATTGAATCTCAGCAGCGTGGGTTTTGGAAACATTTTCTTTTAAGCTGGAAAAAAAAAGGATTTTTAGTGGAAAGACTTGATGATAAAGGTTCTCCCATTGGATAATATAAGAACTAGGATCATTATACATATTTTAAAGTAAGAATTGTTTTCTTAACATGTCTCCTTATCAGGTGACACAAGGCTAAACAAATACCATATTATTGACTTACAAATAAAGCAAATATACTGTTTGATGCCTTTTTTTATGCTCTTTCCAAATATAATCATCATTTTTGTCAGAAATGAATTTTATCCCCACTCCTAAATACCAATTCAGGGTATATATTTGCATGTTAGGGGGTTAGGGGTAAAGTTTAAACTTACCTCCCATTTACATCAGAAATAGCCCAAAATTTGCCCCCACCCCCCTAATGTACAAATATATACCCTGAATTGGTAAATTTTTACCAAATCATATTATTGACTTACAAATAAAGTGAATATATCGTTTGATGCCTTTTTTTATGCTCTTTCCAAATATAATCATCATTTTTGTCAGAAATGAATTTTATCCCCACCCCTAAATACAAATTCAGGGTATATATTTGCATGTTAGGGGGTTGGGGGTAAAGTTAAAACTTACCTCCCATTTACATCAGAAATAAAATTTGCCCCCATCCCCCTAATGTACAGGGTGCACATTAGGGGGGTGGGGGTAAAGTTTAAACTTACCTCCCATTTACATTAGAAATAAAATTTATCCCCACCCCCCTAACATACAAATATGGAGTCAGCATAGTTTTCCCATTTTCAAGACTGAAAACTCCATTTTTATCCATTGGATGAAAATGGAGTTTTCAGTCTTGTTTCAAAAGGCACAAAAAAAAGTGGAGAAATTGAGTGAAACTACAATTAGTGTTCCATGGATTGTTGGGAGGCAGACATACAGAAGCAATGTCTCAGGCAAAAGCATAGAACAATTTTATAGATTTAACATATTCATCCCCTGGATTGAAATTTTATTTTGTGCATCAAAGAACATTTCTTAAAGAACAAGAACATTTTGAAAGGGTTTCACTGCTTGCTTCATGCTTATCCAGAGAATAGTGAAGAAATTAAAAAGATAAGAGACATTTTTGAAGTTGATTTAAGTTTATGAAAAAGATTTGGAAAACAACAACTTAAACATGCTGATGGCAGAAATGGGAGTTTGGCAAGCTTTTCTCCAACAAAACAAGTCAAAATGTGTCACCATTGATTTTGATCACAGTAACTCTCAGTACCACTATACTATGAATGATAACAAGACATCATCTCCCATTCCTTTCCCAATTTGTGCCAGTGGTAAAGACCTGGGAGCCACTATAGATAACCATCTAAAGTTCCAGAAATGCTCTGCATGAACTTGTTTTCAGAGCATATTCAAGCCTTGGACTTATTAGAAGAACACTTATTAGCCAATACCATGGAATCTTCTTGAAGCTATACAAGGCAATTGTGATGCCAGATTTTGACTTTGCAATTGGAGCCTGCTTTATTGGTCCTTTTTACAAAAGTGATATATAACTGATTGAGGGTGTGGAAAGGGCACCAAGTCCATCTCTAAACTTGGTAAGAAACCATTTAATGAAAGGTTATCTACTCTAAAACTCCCATTTTTGGCCTTCCAATGCAAGTGCAGTGACATGCTACTCCCCCAAAATAAGCCCTTTACTCAGTTACCCAAAGAAAGACAAACACAAGGTCACTCTAAGAAGCTTCAAGCCCAGAGTTAACTGCAGAATCATACAAGACTTTTTTAGCCAAAGGGTCATCAATGATTGGAACTATAAGAGTGAGGAGAATATGTCTTCAACATCAGCTGAAGTTTACAAAAGGAGACCCAGCAAAGAATGGGAAGCCAAACCTTCAAGATACAACTGGAGCTGCCCATGACCTGTGTCTCATAAATAGTGATTAATAAGTGTGTATTAATCATAAACATGTTGGGCTAGAATGCTGATACAGCTTGTCATACCCAACCAACTTGCATACTCTATCAGAAATCAATGTTGTGCAGCAGTTTCTACTCTAAATAACAGAAGAATGGTCCCCTTGCTCATACCTATCTATGGTCACTGTTACCAAGTGGGCTTAAATTGATTCTATCCTAGCATTCTGCTAGTCAGAAGGTGTGTCACTGGACCATAAACACAGTCACAGCCATGGGCACCCATAAGGGGGGCAAGGGGGCACCAGCCCCCCCCCCCCCCCCAGTTGAATGATGGTGTCATATATTTGGGTTAATTTAAAAAACTTTTTGTACAGGATAAGTTTTCAAAGAAAAGTAAAGAGCTCTATTAAGCCAAAAATGGACAGAAATAAGGTCAAATAATCTTCTGAGTATAGAACTAACACAAATCACTATCAACAATTAAATGAAACTCAAAATTAATACAAATTATAATAAATAGCCAAGTCAAACTCAAAACAAGCAAAAATTAACATTACTGGGCCTGACAACCCCCATGTCTTCTCAAGACCAGAACATAACTTAGGCTTTACTGAAAAAAAAAACAAAAAACAAATGACTTTGGATTAGCAATTTGATATACCAATACTGATAATTTATTCCTTAAAATAAAAAAAGGTAAAAAGAATGAGTAAAACTTTTTTTTTACTTATTTAAGTAAAAAAAGTGAAAACATTTAAATATATTTTGTATTCAGTAAAGTACAAATTATGTTCTGGTCTTGAGAAGGCAT
Source organism: Artemia sinica (assembly GCA_027921565.1). NCBI lineage: Eukaryota > Metazoa > Arthropoda > Branchiopoda > Anostraca > Artemiidae > Artemia > Artemia sinica. The sequence continues at coordinate 34,164,006 of CM051261.1, read as the reverse complement.
GGGGGTTATCAGCCCTACTAATACTAATTTTTGCTCGTTTCAAGTTTGACTTGGCTATTTACTCTAATTTCTCTTCTTTTTGAGTTTCATTTATTTATTGATAGTGATTTGTGATAGTTTTGTGCTTGGATGATTACTTGACTTTACTTCTGCCCATTTTTGGCTCAATGGAGCTCTTTACTTTTCTTTGAAAAACTTGTTTTGTGGAAAAAGTTTTTTAGATTAATTTCTGTTAATTTTTTCTTTTATGAAAAAAATAATATTTTATATCTTTTTGTTTTTTTTTTTAGAATCCATAGTTTGGCTTGCTATTTGTATGTTGGGAGAAACTTTTTCAACAATTTTTAATCTTGACACAAATAGTATTTTTCAATTTTATCTTATACCTCCTCAAGTTGACCTGAAAAAATAAAGCTTAATATCATTCCCAAAAGATTCTATCTATGCTCTTTGATACCCTAAATACACTTACAATCTATTTATTCATTTAAAATGTAAGAGCAGAAGTAGTAATAGTAGTAGCCCTGAAGGCTTCAACTTAATACCCCCAGTCATTCTTGATATATTGCTGAAGTGTCTTATTGGCAACCACAAACACAATGCCTTTTGATTTGGTTTTAAAGTAGCATTTAGTTATTCTTAAGTCAGCTAATTTGGAGAGCTTGAAGGACAGTAGACATGATTCATGGCCAAATCAGGTCAAGAAAATAATGGACCTTTGTGGCCTTTGGAGATGTGGAATGAAGGAAAAGGCCCTATGGGTGAAACTGTGTCATTATGAAAGGAAGTCCAGCAAACCCTAAATGACCAAGAAATCCATGAGTGGCAAGCTCATGAGGACCAATCTATGTCTTTGAGGTTTTACTCCCAAGCCAAAGATTGTTGGGGGGAGGAGGTTTATTTTAAATTTGGGTTGAATAAAGAGGATTTGAAGAATTTGTTGTTGGTAAGACAGTATAGTTTGGATTTAGGTGATAGAAGGAAATTTTTGGGAAAGTTTAGGCTGGCAGCTCGCCCTTATTTTTGCCCAATGTGTAGATGTGTGAATGAGAACTTATTTCATTTTGTATCCGAGTGTGAAGAGCTGTCTGAGTTGCGGAATGAATGTTTTGGACGAGTGTTTGGGAATGAATGCTGGTTAATGGAGCAGATGGCTAAGAGGAATACATGCACTATTAACAGTTGTGTAAGTTTCTTCATTTAGGGATTAAACATAGGGAATCATGTTTGAGGGGATATCTTTTTATGGTTTTTAGGATTGGAATTTTATTATGATTAGTGTTTGGTGGTTAAAATGTTGAACCTTGGTGTGTTTCTTATGTGTCATTTTGTTGTTCTGTTTTTGCAATAAATCTTATCTCTTATAGCATAATGGGCCAATTGCATAATTGTGATGGTTTGACATGTCCATTATCCCTAAAGACATAGTTGCTGGACTGTTCTACTATGCTGAACAAAATAGTTGTCTCAAAATATTAACTAGATGTGTTTGGGAAATAAATCAGTTTGAAAGATGGGCTGATTGCCCTCCATTCTCTTTTTACTCTTAGAAAGGACCCTAGAACTTTTAATTTTGAACTGAATTAGCTTTTTTAAATGTTTCAATGATATTTCTAGCTATTATAGAGTGACGCTGCCTATGATATTGCTTGTATGCCTTTTTTGGAAACCTGCATGTGGACAGTTTTTTTGTTTAATTGGGATGCCCCCTAAAGACTTACTAAAAGTTTCACCTTAATACTCTTAGCATCATTAGTTACAGTAACTGTAGTTGTAGTACTAAAAGTATACACATAGTGCCTTCTGGCTAGTTCAAAATCCCCCACAACTTACTCTTAAAGATCTAACTTAATAATATAAGTTGTTCTGGAGATATTGCTTTGTCAGTTTTTTGAAACTGAAAACATTGTTATATTTTCTTTTGACTATTTGGCTACAAAATTGCTATCTCAAAATTTTGATTGAATGTTTTTGGGGAAGGGGAGGGGGGGAGCTATTTTCTCTCCATCACGTTTGACTCTTAAGATGGAACTTGAACTATGCATTTCCAAGCAAATGGGCCTTCTCTAAAGTTCACAAAACCACCTCTTCATAAAAACCTTACACCCTCCCCAGGGGCATAACTTAAAACCCTCACCCCTAAGCCCAGAGGTTTGTGTCAACCCCAAAGGCTGTGTTATGAGATCTTTGGACTATTTTTGAACCAATGGCTGTCTTAAAATTTCTATTGGATGCATTTGCGGAAAATTTGATGTGGGGGTATAGCTGCCCTCTGATATATTTCACTCTTAAAATGGCTCTTCAACTTCCAATTTCCAATCCAATGAGCCCCCTCCAAAGTTTATACAACCACCGTTTCCATAAAAACCTTAAATGCCCTCGGGGCATACCTTACAACCCTTGCCCTGAGGACTGTGAGGGGGTTCTCATCCTCAAAGACATAATTTCTGGACTTTTAAACTCTGTCAAGCAAAATAACTATCTCGAAATTTTGACTGGAAGTGTTTGGGGAAATGATGGGCATGGGGGGGGGCAATGGTTGTCCTCCATTCACTTTTTACTATTAAAGAGGGCACTAGCCTTTTCAATTACCAATTGACTTAGCCCTTTTCAACGTTTCAATGACAACAAATGGCCATCTTAAAATTTCTATCAGATACATTTTGGGAAAATATGATGTGTGTGTAGAGGGTGTATTTGCCTTTAGATCACTTTGACTCTTAAAAAGAGCACTATAACTTCTGATTACCAATCCAATGAGCTAATTTTGAAGTTTATGCAACCATCATTTCTGTAAAAGCCTTATATTCCCCCAGGGCATAACTTACAGCCCTTGCGCTGAGGGCTATATGGGGGGGGGGTTTGAAGACAAAGACATAATTTCTGGACCTTTCAGTAACACTGAACAAAATGGCTATCTAAAAAATGATGATTGAATGTGTTTTGGAAAATGATTAATGTATATGGGGGGGGGGGGGGTGGCTGGTTGATCTACAATCACTTTTGACTGTTAAAAAGGCCAGCAGAAGTTCTGATTACCAATCAAATGAGCCCCCTCTGAGGTTTATACAACTACCCTTTCTATAAAAACCTTATATCCCCCAAGACATAACTTACAACCCTTGCTCTGAGAGTTATGGCAAGGGGGGGGAGTGTCATTCTCAAAGCCATAATTTTCAGACTGTTAAACTACACTGAACAAAATGGCCATCTCAAAATTTTTGATTGGATGTGTTTGGGGAAGTGATTGACGTGGGGGAGGGGGAGCTGGTTGCCCTCCATGAGCTCATTTTGAAGTTCCTATGACATTTGTTTTTCTATGAGAAGTGCCCTGGTCTAAAAAACAAAACAATATATTGTGCCCACATTGCTCTTTAGTCACTATGATATTTTGTCTTGCGGTTTCAATTATACAGCACTGGAAGTGCAGATTAGACCAGGTAAGGCCCCCCTCTAAAATCCAGCCTATGGGCGCCCATGATTCCAAATTAACCAAATTGCAAGCAGGCATATTATTGACAAATACAGTTGTGGATAATTTGGTGGTAGTGCCCAATGATGCAAATGTTTTTTAGCTAAGCTTTGATAATTGATAGTTTTTAAGATATAGTAGGTGGAATATAGCTACACAGGTAGTAATTCTTTAGAACTTTTCAAAGGATGGTATTGTTTAGTTTAGATGTTGCTAGATGGCTTCCTTGATTTTTTTTCATAGAGTTTAGAGTTTCCAGTCCTACTAGTTTCCCATTTTCTTGGCCAACATCTATCTGCCAACTAAATTGCTATGTGTGATGATATTCCACAAATTCAGCAAGTAATCCTGCAATGGCTTTCCTGTAGCCTAATGAAATTCTCTTCCCACAGTGACAGTTCTGGGAAGTTTGAATGGACAGTCTTTAGGGACAATGAACTCCTTCTGCCAACTAATGGGTGGTGATGGGAGCAGCAGCATCTTGGGGGCGCGGAGGGGTGTGTTACCCCTAACTTTTTGACCATTTTAGTAAATTTTTCATCAAATTGTTATTTATTTGCCATTTATTTTCGTCTATTTCCTAATTTGGTGATTTAGCATGTTGACTTGGTTCCTGTTAATAGCCAAATTTGGTAGATTGTGTAGTTCCATCAAATTTGGTTGTGATTTAACATGTTTATTTGGCTAATCATTTTGTAATATCAGGCTAATTTAAGCTTTTGTAATCACAAAAAAAGTATGAAAAAAAGAAAAGGGATGAAAAATTAGTAGACTTTGATAAAAGGACTTTTACAAATCTCCTAGGGAAACTTCACAAACAAACAACTCAGCTGCATCTTGTAGCAGACTGTTATGATGCCATGAACGGCGTGGAAACAGGCCTGGAAAATCCTCTTCAATTCAACCAAATATGGTTCTTGACAGCAGGAACTCTATCTTGCTTGATATCCAAAGTAAAGCAAAGCTTATAGAATTCATATTTAATTTTTTGGACTGGTAATGACTGCAAAGTCCTTGCTTTTCCAGTGTACCTATCAGGAGGATTTGCAGATAGAACTGGAGTAGTTCAGCTGCTTCCAGGTAACCAGACTGTAAACTGCAAGAGATTTGCCAATGAACTGAGCTGCATACATGAAGAAGTGGATACCCATGTTGCTCTTCACACAGGTTTCTGTGCCAGGACAGGGTGCACAGATGTAATCGTGGATGCAAATGATACAGACATTGTGGTCATCTTGCTTCAGTCTTTTAAGACAATTGAAAAGCAAAGCCATGTCACCCCTAATGTTTTGGTTTGCTTGCGGGACAAAGTCATTTCAATCACTGAGCTTGCAAATAGACTCCCACTGTCCCTAGTGAATCCAATTATGTTTTGCACTGTTTCACCAGTTGTGATACTGTGAGCTTCATTTTCTCCAAAGGAAAGGAGACAATCCTTAGAGCAGCTATGGCGTGGTTACCTCGAATATGTGCTCTTACTGAACAGGTTTTGGAACAAATCGACTGAGTAGTTGAGCTTGAGCAAGATATTATGAAGATGTATTGCAAGATTTTGATCACCTCATATGGAAAATCAAAGGAATTTTCGTGTTTTAATGACTTCTACCTTCACTTGTTCCCTCGCCAGAAAACGCTGAAGAGCCTGCCTCCAACCAACAACTCCTTTGCCTTACATGTGAAAAGGTGCATTTACCAGTGGTCTGTTATGCTGCAGGCCCTTATGCCTCTCCCCTCGTACCTTGATCTGCTTGATTTGGGATGGGAGATAAAGGACAGATGCTTAGTACCCATTAAATCAGCCCTTCCTGCTTGGCCTGCATGGACAAAATATCCATGTGCAGAAGAGGTTGCGATATTTTGTGCTCTTGTTGTGGGAAGTGCTGCAAGGCCAAGGCTGATTCAGACAAGGAATAATTGTGCATGACTTGAAGTTGAGGGATACTAGGAAAAAAAAACATAATGAATTTGGGAATGTGAGTATTAAATAAATAGTTTAATTCTGACTTTGTTTAGTTTCTTTACCTTCATCATTGCTGCCATTTTTTTTTATCTAATCGTGTTAATTTGTTATGAAGACATTCTATGGCCTCTAGGCATTTCTACCTCGTATTTGAGCAGAAAACTGCACCTCAAACTTTGTTGAAGATGCATTTTCTTGCACGAAACACCAAAACGAAATGTCAAGTTTTGGAGTGTTTCACCACTCACAAGAAAGTGCCGTTGGTATTTTTCAAATTGGCATGGTCGATTTAGGGGGGGGGGTAGGCTAATTCTCGTACCTGCCTCATTCTGTTGTGGTATGTTTCACATTTTCAACACCTAGCACCCAGACTACAACATATTACTTAATGTTTGTCACAGCATAAACTATCTTACATTTTTATTTTAATGTTATTTTTATTGTCATTTTATTTCTCAGGTACCGTAATTAATCTCCTTGGTAGATAAATAGATAAAATTATTGTCAATCTGATTTACATTTTTAATTTAGGGAAATAGTAAAATTATTCAGTTTACTGATTTTTCAATAAAAATCCATCTTATTTGGGCATGGCAAGGCGTGCTGGCTAAATACTAGAACATCCATAGTATCATGGTGAAAAGACCTGTTTTGGATTCAAACCTATTGCAAAGGATTATATCAATGCAGACGAAAAAAATAGCTTTCTCCTGGATTATAAACAAACCTGTGTGGCAAGTTTATGTTTAATGAACTTAATTTACTATTATTCAGCGCTCGTCGCCTGACCATCACGTGTACATCGCGTGTGTTGGTTCAAATTATTTTTCAAGTGAATTTATAACGAGGTGAGCGTTTCCGAGCTTTTGTTTTCACCGCTGTTGAACTTTGTTTTTGAAAATTTTTAGTGGTGTTGATGAAGCCGTTATTTTACGGAAAGGAGTGGACTTTTTTAAAGATTTGGAAACTGTTAAGTCAGAGAAAGCAAAGCTATGGAGTTTTGTGAATGAAAATGATCCCCCTGTCAGAAGGGGCGCTAATGCAATTCTTAGTCACCTGCAAGATATTATAGACTTTATGAAGAAATGTGATGCTGATGGAAAACAGCTCCCTTGTTTTGTCATCAAAAGGCCAACAGACTTCCCTGTTATCTCTGCTACAGCGTTTACACACGTCACAGCCAAGCTTACGAGCCTTGAGCAAGCGATTTCGCTAGTTTCTGCCAAGATTGATTCGTACAATCTGAACTTTCCTCAAATACCTGTGATTAGCCAACCTGCTGCGTGTGATACGCATACTACAATTTTGATCTCCGATCCCCCGCCTGAGCATGGTGACCCGCTAAAGCGAAAATCAGTAATAGACTCAATTTCTGGTCATTAGCTGGTGTCCAGAGTGCGAGCGACTAAAAAGCAGTGGACGGTGAATATTGAGAAATCTGCAGCTGAAGATTTTTGCAAATCAGCAAAGGAAGCTCTACCTGGTTCTAGTGTGAAAGTTTTATCTAAAAAACACACTGGTGTTATTTGAGAAGTCCCGTCTGATTTTGACCTTGAAATGCTATGGAACCAGTTTGGTATAATCGGGTCTAGTCGATTTGGAACAAGCAAATCGGTTAAGCTTGAATTTGCAGACGCGATTACTAAAGGATCATTTCTGCGAAACGGTGTGAAGATTGGGTATGAAAACTTCCGTGTTTATGAGTTCAAGCAATTGCCAAAGTGTTGCTTCAAGTGTCGTTCCCCTGGGCACTTGGAAAGTGCATGTACTAGTAGCGCTCCCAAGTGCGCTCGTTGTGCTGGACCGCATTTATCTACGAACAGTGATCGTTGTACAGAATCTCCGAAATGTGCCAATTGTGGAGGATCTCATCCTTCTTACAGCCTACGATGCCCTGTGATTAAGAAGATCACTGATAAGGTCTATTCTCAGAAATGAATCCGGACATAAGTATAGTCTCATTTAATATTAATGGAACGAGAGGCAAGGACTTTTTTTATTGATGATCTGTATGTTAATTACGACGTTGTTTGTCTCCAAGAACATTTACTGACCGCCTTTAGCGAAAATTTTCTGAGACGAAGCAGTGATCACGTTGTTTTTGTGCGTCCAGCTAAAATTACGCGTGGCCGCCCTTCTGGCGGCTTAGCATGTGTTTTTAAGAAAAATATTTCTGGTGCAAGTCCTGTGCTTTTCCAATCAGATGACACTTTTCTTGCAGTGCGTCTTGGTAATATTGTATTAATTAATGTGTATCTGCCGTATAATGATCGTTCCATTCGTTCACTTCAGAATTTCTCTTGTGCTTCTAATGGTCTTAAATCTTTAATTCAAAAGATATCGGATAACGGGTTGCATTTTGTTATTGCTGGTGATTTTAATACCGATCTGGTTTCTGATAACGTAAGGAATCGTCAGCTTTTTGATTCTCTCCCGGCTTATAAAGTTGTTCGGAAGTCCCATGATTATACGTATATTCACCATTCAGGTAGTAAATCAGACATTGATCAGGTTATTTGTTCTGCAGCTCTTGTCTGCTCGCCAGGTACGGTTCATTTTGACGAGAATGATCTTGATCACCTTCCGCTGTCTTTTTGTTTATCAAAGTCTGTTGTTTTTTCTGGGAGTATGTCTAAGAGTCGTGGTGTATGTTCTAAATGGTTTTATAAGCCTGATTGGAATGATGCGAATTTTTCTGTTTATCTTATAACATTGGCTTCACTTCTAAGTAAGATTTATACTCCTTATCAGCTTTTGCAGTGTAGTCAGAATTTTATTTATGCTAAATATGAAATAGACCAATATTATCATTCTATCCTCTCTGCTATGAAAGAAGCTGAAAAAATTTCTGTCCCAGTAAAGCGAATCCGAAAGAATACTCAAAAGCCTCTTTGGTCACTTGACCCTAACCTTAAGGCCTGTAAAAATAAAGCTAAATTTTGGCTAAAAATTTGGACAGATTGAGGTCGGCCTAGGTCTGGTAATATTTTTCTTATTAAACAGAAAACTAAATTAGAATTTAAGAAGTATCTAAAAAGTGTCCGATACCAAGGGCTTGATTTTCCATCTTTGCCTAAAGATTGGAGGAAAGTAATTAATTCAAGTAAAACAGACGATTCTGATGTAAGTAGTAATGCTATTCCACCAAGTTCTTGGCATGCATATTATTCGAAGATTTTCTCCGTTTTGAATTATTCTGTTTATAGAAAGTTTGGTGAAGCGTTTGTTAAAATTGTCCCTAGATTTCTAAGTCAGCGCTTTGTTTTGCCTATATCGCGGTGTGAAGTTTTGAATGCTTTGAATCATCTTAAGTCGAAATCTATTGATGCTGATGGTATCTCTAAAATGCATCTAACTCCCCAATGTGCTGAACTTGTGTCACATCTTGCGTTTTGTTTCAAATGTGCTTGGCATCTTCTGTCGTCCCGGAAAGCTTTTTGTGTGGCAGCGTGACTTCAATTTTAAAAAGAGGTAAACCGCCAACAGATTGCTCTTCTTACCGTCCAGTTTCTGTTTCTTGCAATATTAGCAAGGTCTTCGAGTATATTCTTTTACCTAATTTAACTCGAAATATTTCTTTCTTTGGTGAAAATCAACTTGGTTTCAGACCTGGTGTGGGATGCCAACATGCTCATCATGTCCTTTCTTCTATTCTACTTTCTAATTCTTCTAAGGGTAAAGGCGTATATCTCTGTACACTTGATCTTTCAAAGGCTTTTGATTCTGCTGCTCATAACCAGCTTTTCTTTTCTTTGGCTTCTTCTGGTGTTAATTTTTCGGTTATTTACCTTTTACGGTTTTGGTATTCTAATTCTTACCTCCGCCTGAAATCTTCTCCAGAAACAACTATTAAAGTGCTTCTTGGTGTTAGGCAGGGAGGTGTTTTATCACCAATCCTTTTCAAAATTTTGTATTTCTACCGTTCTGGAAAAGATCTAAGGCACTTATTTTTCTGGTTCTACTGATATTTCTTACATTGCCTATGCTGATGACATTCTGTTGATTAGTCGTACTAAGTCTGCTCTTTCTGCGATGGTTTCCTTAGTTTCTCAGTCTTTCCTAAATATTGGTCTGTCCCTGAATCTTGACAAGTGTGAATTCTTATCTTATAATCTGTCTTCGTCTACTCCTCTGGTATGTAATAAATTTTTTATACTTTCTGTCTCTTCCTTTCGGTGGCTTGGTATTACTGTTTCTAATTCTCTAGCTCTCTTTCGTAAACAGATTGTTGCTGATTCAGTAAGAAAAATTCAGTTCAGTTATTCAAAAATTGTAGCAAACCGTGGAAAATATAACAGAAGAGCTCTTGGGCGCTTATTCTCGACTTTTTCTGATCATTCTGTGCTTTATTTTTCGGGTGTTCATTCTGTTCTTAAGCTAAAGGATTTAAAAAAGATTAAAGTTACGTATTTCAAATTTTGCAAATTTCTTCTTTCTCTGCCGCCATGGACTAGAAACCGGTATCTAGTTAAAAATTTCTATGTTACGGATGTAACTCAAAAGCTTGGTGACCTACACAAAAAGCTTTCTGCAGATGCATTTTGTAAGATTGGCACTGACCACGGTCTTTTACAGTTCTTTTCTTAGTTTAATTTAATTGCTAGTGTTTGTTGATGTTCTTTTTTGTTTTTCTTTTTTATTATTATGTTTATACTCCACTTGTACTACTTATTGTCTTTTAGTTGTGGGTAATAAATGATTGATTGATTGATTGAATATAATAGTTTATTGAACACAGCAGAGAAATGAAAACAACTGAGTTTCAAAACAAAGGTAAACATAGTTTCAGTATGCCAATATAGGTTCATAGGGAGTATTGGTGGGTGATCTGTGTCTTCCTGCTAAGAAGACGAGCTAAAAAGTTCATGTCAAGTGAATATAAATATAAGATACACTTACCTTTGTGCTGCTGGTAACACTAATTTTTGCCAAAATAGTCCATCAAAAGCTGTTTCATAGTGAAACATAAGAGTTGACACTAAATACTTGCACTTGTAACCTCTGTCACTAATAAGAACTCATAAAAAATTACTTTGCAATAACGCGCACAAAGAATATGAGCCAAACACCAACACAGACCTCAGAAGGCGAGTGGGCAAGGCTTGCTGCTGGCTGCATTCAGCTGGGGTTCAGTTGTGGAAGGGGAAAACCGGTTCTCTCCCACCCGCCGCCACAAACAAAGTAAGCATGAAAAAGAAATGTTCCTTTGTGGAGTTTGGAATATATGACATATGTTTTATTTATTTTTTAGTGTATTTCTTAGAAATAGGAATGCAGCAGCACAGCTGTTTATTTCTTAGTGAAACTTAACTCCCGCAAATCAGTATTCAGTACGTGATGTGTCCACTATTGGTGGATTTAAAAACATCATGTATTTTTTTTCTTGTTGGGGAGGGCTACAGCCCCTTTAACCCCCCTCCCTCCGTGGGTGCGCGCCTGGGACTTTACAGGAATGTGATTTGGTACATCTGCCATCTGGCATGAACAGTCATGCAGTCTGAGATCTACCAGCCAGGGAGTCCATTAGCCAATCACAAAATTCATGGTTGATTCCTGCTGCTGATTATGCAGGACCTTGTCAAACACTTTGGCCAAGTCTAAAAGAATCAAATCAACAGGAAGGCCTTTGTCCAGAAACTGGGTAAACTGTTCATAAGTGTCTAGAAGGTTAGTTTCTACAGATTTTCCTGGAGAGAGCCATGCTGCTTGTTGGAGATGATTTTATTATTAACAAGGTGTTGAAGAAGTGCAACATTGACAATCCTCTCAAGGACTTTTGCAACGGCAGCCTTGGGGCTGGTAGGTCTATAATTTTCTGCTTTGGATCTATCCCGCTTTTAAAAGATGATTGATATAGGCTAGTTTCCAAGGGTAGTGATCAAGGCTAGTAGTAGGTTAGTGATCAAGGGAACATTAAAAAAATATAGCCAGTGCAAGGGCAATTTCATGACTAGCTTCTTTTAGCAGATGGGGATGAATATTGTCAGGAGCAGTGGTCTTGTTTATGTCTAGGCTTTTGTGTCATTTTTTGACCATATATGAAGTAATGATAATACAACTCATTTGCTTCTGGATGTTGTGCTTTAGGTTGGAGATGGGAACATTATCTGGTTCATTGGTGAAAACTGATGCAAATTGCTCATTTAGAAGATCAGCTATACTTTGGGTGCCAGTGACTTTGTTTCTGTCACTTGTTATTAAGCATTTAATAGATCTCTGGTTGTGGTCTCTGCTAGACATTTAGTTCCAGAATTTCTTAGGGTTCAGCTTACTTTGGTTGGCGACTCTTGCCTCAAAATTACAGTACAGTTGTTTGGTGAGGTTTCCTAATTTATTTTGGGCTTTGACATATTTTTCATAATCACTTGGCCTATCATTTTTTCTCCAATGGCGTTTCTTTAAGTTTCTCTGCTGTTTTATGCTAGCCATCATATATGGTAGGGTCTTAGGTATGGGTATAAAATTTTTTATTGTGTTCTGTTGCTGTTTCCATGATTATAGCCCATTGGGACATGTATCTCATTGGGGCATGTTTGTGCTTCAGGGTTAGCTTATTCTTTCCTCTATTTCCTTTAGGTCTTTTTTTTCTTCTGCTTTTTGTAGTTGTACCAATTTTTGAAGAGATTTCATGTCAATAGATTGTGAGGTCTTATCACAATCCGTTTTGAGAATATTTTTATTTTTGTATTAGCTGACTTGTGACCAGTATGTTTCAGTTATTTTGTAAGCTTACTTTTCGGTATGTTTCGGTTATTATCAGATATGTTTCAGTTAGTTCTGAATGTTACTGTTTGTTTCAGTTATTATGTTTTCAGAGTGTGTTACTTTTCATAGAATTGTATGTGTGTATTATGTTGTCAACATTGTCATTGCGACATCATTGTTAGTGCAATAAGCTTGATAAAGCTTACCGTATTTTGGTATTAATAAATAAGTAAATAAGTTCTTCTGAAAATGTGAGTAAAATAGTGAATGAAGGACTGCTTTAATTACTAAGATATAATTGCCAATCTGAAGATTTAGCAAAATTTAATTATTCAGTGTAATGTTAAGCATAGAATATCTTACTTCTAGCCTGGTGTAAGACTGTTTGAAAAATCTTGTCTGTTTTCAGGATGATGAAGTTAACAATTCGCACAGCCAGTCAAGAATTTGAAGACTTAGATATAGAGTGTCCTGAGACAATGGTTGTAAAAGAGCTGAAGGCCAAACTGTGTGAAGATCATCCTGCACATCCATGCATTAGTGAACAAAGACTCATTTGCTCTGGGCGTCTTTTATCTGACGAATCTCTTTTAAAGGATTGCTTAATTGACTACGGAAACTTGGCATCTTTTATTGTACATCTTGTGTGTAAGAGTAGATTTGATCGCCAAGGCAGCAAAAACTCGGTAATTTTTATTTAATGAGCCAAATTTCCAAAAAATTATGATATATATATATATATATATATATATATATATATATATATATATACATATATATATATATATATATATATATATATATACATATATATATATATATATATATATATATATATATATATATATATATATATATATATATATATATATATATATATATGTGTGTGTGTGCTGCTTGACCTGTATTACTTGGATAAATACCTTTCCTTGTACTCCCCCCTCTCCTTATAAACATTTTATGTTACTGCTCTGATCCAATTTTCAACAATCGCTTTTAAATGTTTGGAATAAGTTCCCATTTTCAGCATATTTTTTGGACAAAATTATTATAATAATGAACATTTTTGACAGTACTGGTCAAGAAACAGACTATGCTTTTTTTATATATATATTTTCTATATATATCTTTTTTTATATATTTTCTATGTTAATTTTCATTTAAAACTTGATTCAATGGTAAACCACTAGTAGAAGTAATTGTATATACTATTGAAATTTTGGAAATCATTACTTGCATTCAGAAGCTCTTCAGGCCAAAGCAACCGTTTCACGTTTTTATATTAGATTACTTGTTTTACTGGAATATACTTTGAAGTTTTTTTTTTTTTTTTATTACCCTGTGTACATCAAGAGGTTGGGACTAGGGAGCAACTACCCTCTTGGAAGCATCCAAAATTTCTATGAATATTCAGCATTTATTTGTTTTTAAAAATGTTTATAAACATAATGTGATGGGAGAATGTTGCCACCTCCTTCTGGAATCGTTTCTACTGGAAGTCATCATGTACTATATCAATCTCCAACATTATGTTAGGAAAGTTAGGTTAGGGGCATATGTGGATTGACATAATGTGTTATGTGTCTGATTGATTTGATTTTTGTTATTGAGATTTTTGTTTCTTTGTCTGCTGAACAACAATTAATCTCACATTTGACGGTATTTTATCTTATTTCTTTACATATTTGTAATGCAAACGTAGGCTCGCTTTCAAACAGGAGGCAGATCCCTCCCCCCTCACCTCCCGAATATAATGATTACAGAAGGAACTTTTAATTGTTCATTCCAGTCCCACCTCCTCCTAAAAAAACATTTGCTGCACAACACTAGAACTTTTGCTGTGTTTACCCATGAGCGGATAAACATGTGGATGGTGGGTGGGTGCTGATGGGAGGAATCCCCCTAGACAGAATTTTAGTCCAAGAAAAGACGTCACACAGAGGAACATTCCATTCCCCTCCCCCCTCGTCTAGAAAGTTGTCTGATGCCTTTATTCTCAGTCCTGAAAGACATGATCTTGGTTAAACCCTGGGTACTAAACAGTTTTGAGGGCAAAGTATTCAAGAATCGCCTAAAATTGCAAAGACGAATTCAGGACAAAATGACTGTAAAAATAGTTTAGTGTTTTGATAACTTTTGACAAAATTGTATGTTTGTTTCAGGCAAAGCCGGGATCTACTCAGCCATTGCCATCATTTTTGCCACAGTCAGCACAATCACTTGGTGCACCTTTTACAATTGGATATCCTTGGTCTATGTCCCAGCCTACTTCTCCGGCAGCTTCAAGTACGAATCCCTCCATTCCGCAGACAATGGAGGCTCAGTATGCAGCGTGGATGCAAGCCTACTCTTATTATACTTACACCTATTTCCAAAGGTTTGGATTTGTTTCTTAGTGCTCAGAATGAATTTATTGAGTGTATAAAAGGAACTGCTGAGTTATAGTAGCCAAAAACTAGGTGGTTTGTTAAGATTTCCTATGCCGTCGAATATACTCAGAATTTTGACAATATAATCGATCCTTATTACAAGGGATAGTAATTATGGGATCAAAACATCTAGAAGCTCCCTGAAAATATTCTGCTTAAATAGATTGAATTTAAAGAATTTGAAGAGCCTTAAATCCTACTGAATCCTAATTACCTAAATACAATCAAATATTTCATAATAGTGATTATATATTTCTGTTTATTTATTCTGTGTTCAAGTGTACGTTTTGTTGAACTGTATTTGGTCTTCTATTTTTCCTTTATATATAAAGTGTATATTCTGTCTCATTGGGACAAAACAAGTTGACTCAGAGCTCCCTCAGTTAGCGCGTCGTAAATAGCGATTTGTTGTGAGTAATTTCATTCAGCAGAGCAGTGGTTCAATTGTTTTACCACGCCTCCTCTAGACTTTTCGTTCATATTGCGGCTAACTTCCATTTTATAAAAGAATACTAACACAGAAATGTTTAGTACTAAAAAATGCATTAAGACAAAAAAACAACAAATAATAACTTTATAATATTGTCTCTCAATGAGATGGCTGTGTTGCCTATTAGTGCAAAGTTTATCAAAACTCGGTGTCGATTTTGATATAGCTGCACAAAGCTCCTTTCTACAAGCATTTGAACATGATATTTTGACCACATCTCAGCTAATGCAGAAAATCCTGTTTTGCAAAAGTGAGATGTTGCAAACGGCAACAATACTTTTAAAGCTTTATTTGACAAAATGCTATACTCATTCTTGATATCTAGCTAAAATTGCATTAGAGATACATATTGTAATTTTGTTTTAAGAAATATCCCAAGATAATTCAGTTAACTTTATTTTCTCATTACTTGTTAATTCAAATTCATCATATTCTTCGTCGATAAATGGACTCTATGTCCTTGCATATTTTTTAAAACCAAAACCATCCTAATTTAAAAATTAATAAATAAAGCATCCATGTATTCAAGAAACAGAGTTATGTTTACTTGTATATTATCTTGGGTGTATAAATTTAAAAGTGGAAACATGTCAAACTTATTTTTTTGCAAGTTTGTCTTCCATAGCTCCGATCTTTTTTATGAATACTTTCACATTATCTTTTTGAATCAAGGGCAATTGTGGTCCTTGCATCGATTTACTCAAAACACTTAATTTTTCGTAAATTTCCACCAAAAGAGACAAGTTTAATAATAAACTTGTTATCCCTAAGCATATTTGGGTCTTCATTGGGATTTTCTTTAAGGAAAATTGCAATTTCTTCTTTGAGTTGAAGTATTTCTCTGAATCAAATCTGCCGGTGACAGCCAGTAGTACAAAAATGAGGTGTAAGTAGCTCCCATATCTTCACACAGCTTTGCAAATAATCTAACTTTTAATGGACAATTTTTTATGTAGTTTATAACTTTCGTTACTACCATAAAAACGTAGTTAAGTTTTCCACTCATGTATAGAGCATGGATGGTGTCTGGAGAACGTTGGGTATTTTTGCTTTTATTTAGTGCTTGAAGGCCATTTTTGTATCCCGAGATTGACTGTACACTGATGTGTAAAGCCCAACGCCCTTATTCCACAATATGTCATCTTAAAAGAAATTCTCTACTATATTAGAATTTTACTGGATGTGGCTTTGCAGAATAATTTATCTTCAGTTATATTATTCTCTTCAATATAGAAAGCATGAAATAAAATGTCATTCTTTAGATACATCAGTTGTTTCATCTACCTGTAAGGCAAATTTTAAAGGGGGCATCTGAGAAACTAATTAATCGCAAAGATCGTCGGATGTATCATCGATTCTTCTGTCAGCTGTATTTGTCGCAGCTGCTTTGCATATGATTCGGCAAACATTATTTTGATCCAATCAATAGCTGCTGTCAAAACTAATGTTTCTCCTATTGCGTGTGTATTTTTTAAAGTTTATAATTAACTTTTAAGTGTTTGAAAATATTTTGCGTGACTGCGTAGTTTAGATTTAATTTGATTTTTTTCTTAGTCCTTGCTAATATTCGCGCCTCTCCTTAGGCTAGTCTGGACTTCCCTAGGGAGGTGCCCTTTCCAGGCTGGAAAACGCTGCAGTAGAGGTTAGGTGGAGTTATACATTGGAGTGCGATTGATGCTTCGAAATGAAGCACAAAGAATATCTATCCAGACGATCCAATTTCAGTTCAGAATACACTGGAATATATCAAATTTTTAGCAACATTTCGAACTTTTTTCAATCTTTTTGCGTCTATAGCTTGTCAATTTTGTTGGCAGGGTCCCAAGTCCGCGTTGAGAAAGGAGGAGGGACCGACGGAGGAGGGGACCCGTTGGTTAGTTAAATTCCCATGAAACATCTAGGAAGAAATTAATACTCCCAGAAATGTTGTGCCTACTACGGCGTCCCCGGTAAGCGACGCGATCCTGCTCCCTGGCATGGCGGCTAGATCGACAAGTGTACGAGTTCTGCATACTACGGCGTCCCCGGTAAGCGACGTGATCCCGCTCCCTGAAATAGCGGTGAGATCGACAAGTGTACGAGCTATTCCCTGTGAAATAAATTTACAGAAGGATGAATTCCGAGTTTATAGCTGGAATGTGAGATCGGCGAAGCGAGAATCAACAAGGCTAGTGATGGCTATGGAAATAACCGTTACCAAGCAGACGTTGTTTGTCTATCAGAGACAAGATTGAATGGGTTGTCTGAAGAAACCATACCAGTCCGTGACTCTGACAACTCGTACTTATTCCTCAACTCTGGTGCGTATGATGGATCCGGTGACCATGGAGTCGGCTTTATGATAGGCCGCCGTGCGCAAAAAGCTCTTCTTGCATGGGATCCAGTGAACCCGAGAATAGCCAGACTGTGACTTAAAGGAAGATTATCCAACATCTCCATCATTGCTGTCTATGCACCAACGAGAGTGGCAACGGATGCTGATAAAGACTCCTTCTACACTGATATGGAGATTACAATGCAGAAATGCCCCAAACGAGACTTCTTAATTTTAGCGGGTGATTGGAACTCCCGTGTTGGCCCGACAGACCCCAATGTTCACAATATTGTTGGCCCATTCACTTACGGACAGCGGTGCTGCAATGGGGACAGACTACTCCAGTTAGCGAGATCTCAAAACCTTACCATCACTAACACTATGCTCCAACACAAACCCTCTCAAAGAATAACTTGGCACTCAAACGATGGCTCCACAACTGCCCAAATTGACCATATATTGATCCGTCAGCGTTGGCGCTCCTCAATCATCGATTCTCGAGCTTACAGAGGGGCGTGCACGGGGTCAAAATCTGGAAGCGATCATACGCTTGTAGGTGCAAAAAACTCATGAAGTTGAGCGCGAGGAAGAAACAACCTCCAGAAAGGAAGTTAAACGTGGAGAAACTGAAAATCCAAACAGTGAAAAAAGACTTTTGCCTGAAGTTACAGAAGCAGTTAGCAAGCCTGACCGACTTTGACGAAGACCCTACCACCCGATTGAAACAATTCCTGAAAACCACTGAAAAAGTGGCCGCTGAAGTTATCAGCTATACCCCTGCAAAGACAAGGAAAAATTATGTCTCAGAGAAAACTGTAAAGCTAATCGAGGCTAGGCGACAGGTATCAATCACAGTAAAAAAAAAAAAGTCGCTACGTAATTAGGTTCAAACAAGCTTACGTCAAGACCGCCAACAATTTTGGGATGAGGTCGCTTTAGAGATAGAAAAAGCAGCCAGAAATAATGACACGAGAAGGCTGTATAGAACCCCCCAAAAAATAACTGGAATAAAGTCACCTATCGCTGGTCCCTTAAAAGACGCTCAAGGAAGTGTGATCCCTGATATACAAGGTAAACTTGATCACTGGAAGAATCACTTTAAAGACCTGCTTAATTCAAATACAGATGGGTAAGATGCAATGGCGATACTGCCACCAACAGCTGAAATACCATCATATGAAATCGATATGACAACACCATCAGCATCAAAGATACTAAACGCAATCAAACGGCCAAAAAAAATAAGTGACCTGGAGAAGATGGTCTCCCTCCCGAGGTTTACAAGGCTTCACCGCACGTTGTAACGGAGAAACTAGAAACCCTCTTCAGTCTGATATGGGAGAAGAAGACCTTCCCGTCTGATTGGAAGGTTTCAGTAATAATCCCAGTATTTAAAAAGGGGGACAAATGCGACAGCCGCAACTACCGAGGGATATCATTCATGGATATGTCTACGAAAGTATTTGCGATGATTTTGCTTAAAAGGTTCGAGGAAGCAAAGGATGAGCAGACACGTGAAAATCAGTGCGGATTTCGAAGAAGGAGAGGGTGCACTGACCAGGTCTTCACTTTTCGCCTTATTCTTCAACAGTGCGAACGCGACAATCTCCCCATAATTAACATGTTCCTTGATTTTGTGGCCGCTGTCGACTCTGTAATCCGCAAAAACCTTTGGCGAATCATGTTGGAAGATGGTATGCCGGTTGAATTCATAGAGCTGTTGAAGGCCTACTACGAGCATTGCAAATCGACATTGAGAGTGCTGGGCGAAGAAACTGAGTCCTTCAATGTTGAAAGTGGTGTAAAACAGGGGTGCATATTGTCCCCTGTTTTGTTTAACTACTGTATAGACTGGGTTCTAGAAAGAGCCCTCTCGAGTTTTGATGGTGTTGTTATGGGATTGGGCATTAACGTGTCTGACCTGAACTACGCGGATGACATCGACGCTCTTGCTGCTGATCCAGCAACTGCCCAAGCAATGTTAAATGAAATAGCACATTTCTCTCAGCTAATGGGTATGAAAATCAACTCGGCCAAAATTAAAGTCATGGACTTAAATATACAGTCGGATTATCAGCTTGTGCTTTACGGACAAGAATTGGAAAAAGTCGACAGCTTCTTCTATCTTGGCTCAATAATAGACCCTCGTGGAGGCTGTGACCTAGACGTACAGAACAGAATCAACAAAGCCCAAAACAACTCCGTCGCCATTTGTGGATCCGGCGGGAGATCAGCATTAAGACAAAATGTTCTGTCTATAAAGCAACTGTTTATCTGTTCTCTTCTATGCAGTCGAAATTTGGCCACTGAAGGCGCTTCATCTCCATGATTTGGAAGTCTTTGACCACCGCTGTCTACGAAAAATCCGGAGGATTCCATACTCCGACAGAATCTCAAATGTTGATGCGCGCCACCGCTGCTGTAATATCGAACCCTCCGCCATGATTGAAGACCACAAAGAAGACTGCGTTGGCTTGGTCATGTCCTTAGAAGACCCAATGACCGCATCATAAACCAAGTGCTTCTAGCTGCCCCGTTAACAGATTGGCGCAGGTGACCTGGCGGTCAATTTAAGAATTGGTGGACAACTGCCAAAAATGACCTCGACCCCATTGGTGGATTTTGAAAGTTTGACAGTTATATTTGGTACACATTTCTGCATTTCCATATGTCAGAATTTTCTTGGAACCTTTGGACAATTATTGGGAAGGAAATGCCATCTCTATCCTCCTGTGTTGAACTACAAATATATTCTTCAATGTTATATTAACATGTTTAGACTATTTTCGTAAATTATTGTGATGCATTTTAAATTTTTGCATATAGGGGCCACCATCCGTCTGTTGAAGTATTCTAGATTATTGTGTTCTTCAAGGAATTCTAACTTTGAATGACGGTTTAAAATACTCTATCTCTGATTTTAAGCATTTTAAAAACTGTTCATTAAGCTGCAAAGGGGCTAGCAGGCCTGACTCTCAGGGGAAGAGAGCAGATGATGTTTCCATTGAATGGGGTATGGGGGAGTCTTTCAGACATTGGATCCTCTGTGTGGAGATGTGTCTATCATGTAGTTGCTAATTGTCCAAACAGCTTATTGCAAACTTTTAAAACTCAGGCTAATGAATTATGTGTTAAATAAGGTTGTTTTTTTTAGCTTGCAAAATACACAGAATCAAGGAACTAATGCTATTTACCCTCTATTCCCTGGAGTTGTACCATCTTCAAGTACTATACAAAGTCCACAACCACCTCGGCCAGAAATTAATAACGAGAACCGAGAAAACGAGTTCCGACAGAGGCGGGTGGCTGATCAGATCCCAGAAGCTCCACCTCGGCTGCAGAATGCCAATGTTGGCCTAGATGCTGGGCTTGTTGGGGCTGCACAGGTATTTCTTTTTTTTATTTGAAACAACGACAGGTGGCTGATTAGCTCCCGGACCCGGAAGCCCCCCTTCGATTACAGTACGCCAATGTTAGCTTAGATGCTTTGTTTGTGAATTCTAAAGAATTTTTTTTACGTAATGAGCCAATTATGTGCGAGCCGTATCATAAGCATCCTTTTAGTTTTATATGTTTTCCCGAGTCTCTATTTTTAAATTAACAGTACTATAGCCCCTCCCCCTTTCTAGGTTTTTACTAGCCTATAACCCTGATCATATGTTATTTTTTTTTTTTTTTAGGAAGAAGAACTGAGGTTATTTTATTTTGCTCTTAGGCTTTACTGTTCAACTGTTCGTCAAGACGTTGGAATAGACTTCTATGAACGCTGTGGAAATGAGGCATAAAAATATAATCTTGTGTAAATGATTAACCCTTTCAGGACTGAATTATAAAAATGTGAAGGAAAAAAATCATTTGGGTTCTTTTCCACCATCGTAGGGACCCGGTATGAAAGTTCAAAACTTGCTTTCGAATTCATGAGTTCATCGAGGTTTCCTAACTTGATTCCGTGTGTCACCATCCGTTTTTAGTCGCCATAACAACAAAGTCAGCTACATGGTATTTGCTAATATGATGTTAAAATTTTTTGCGAAAGTGCATTTTCACTGGCATTGGATGTTTCGGAATTAGCGCTGCAGAGCTGATAGGACGAGGCATAAAGAGATGCCACATCTAGTGAACCTTATTCTTTCGTAGGGTTGGCCCAGCTGGCAGCGCTTATCTGCAACTCTGCAACCGCCTCAGGTCAATGAACTAACCAATCGAAAATAAACTATCATATTGTTTTCACTTGATAGTGTTTGGCCTCTTTGGTGTAGAATTATCATCCTCAGCCAAAATGCCAGGCCTACCTCAGTTCCCCAGGAGTAGTTCCATCGCTGCTCGCGAAGTAGTTGGCTATTCCATTTTTGAATTCAATCATGATTCATTTGCCAAGGATCTAGCACCCATTCTAAAAAATGACAGTTCTAGAAAAAAGACAGCGACAATTCTAGAAAATAGATGCACTGTCTCCAAAACCACTTTTCACTTCTGATATCCATAAAATACAATTCAATAAGCGTAAACTTCTGGTTTAACCCCCCACGCCACCCCCATGAAAGTATTGTACTCCATAGTATAGTAGGGCAGACAATATCCATGCGCTGTTTGTGTGTTGAGTCCCATTTTTGGCAATTTTCAGTAGGAAAATACCCAACAAACGACGATGCAGCTTTGTTGTCGTGCCGTTTTGTAATTACGACTGTGTATCTGGTTCAATTCTATTGTCGAGGCTTCCTCGCCCTCTCTTAATCAACTGATGGTAGTTTCTAGGGTACACTCTTTCCTTCTGTTTAATTGAATGGTTCCAGCTGATAGGATTCTGAGTAAAAAATGTTCTTAAATGAGTGGTAAATCGGTGCAGAAATTAAGAAAAAACCTTGAAGTTCCAATGACGAAGTTCGTGGTTGGTAATGCATAGGACTAGCCACGCTCCTTGCCGAAGCTCAGTAACTTCTACAGTCCCTTTTCCAGTGTGCACTTCTAAATCCTATACAGTTCTACTTGAACCAGCTCATTTGAATACTCTGATCCCCCAAGCGTGAGACCCTTCAAGTATTTCATGAACAGTAGACGACATTTGAAGGTGTCATTTGCTCGTGTATACTTTGCTTCCTCTCTTGTGGATTCCAATCAAGTTCTTTTTTAGGCTGCCAAAAGGAGGTCTACTTTTGAAGAGAGGATCATGTCCATCTTGGTTCTCTTTATATAACAGCAGTAATGACCAAAAATAATTTTGCTTTTTCTCAGTGGTGGTAGATCTTAGGCAGTGTGACAGTCCTCACGAACAGTTGATTCCCCAGAAGCTGCTCCGTTTCTTTTTTTGGTCACCTCCAAATTAGTTTCTTCTTTCTGTATTTCATGCAGATCGGTC
Source organism: Artemia sinica (assembly GCA_027921565.1). Lineage (NCBI taxonomy): Eukaryota > Metazoa > Arthropoda > Branchiopoda > Anostraca > Artemiidae > Artemia > Artemia sinica. The sequence continues at coordinate 34,141,280 of CM051261.1, read as the reverse complement.
CAAATAATTAAGGAGTCATCAAGCATCAGTTTTAATTATTCAAGATGGGTCATCAATTCAGAAGGAGATGGGGGAAGAGATGGCTTCCAATCTGTGTTTTTAGGCTGGAAGTGTGGCCATCTCTATTTGTAGACTCTTTTTAAGGTTTAGAAAACTGACTGTGCTTATTCGGAACATAATTAGCTCTTATCTGATTATGGGACGATATATTCATAGATGAGGTAGAAATCTCTGTGGTCCATCCCTGTTGAAATTTTGTATGTGGACCAGTGCGGAAAGGGGGCAAGTTGTCTTCATCGATGCGGAAATCTTCAGTATTCTCTGCATTCTCAGGTGGATTCCATTCTAGTTTTCTATTATCTGTGCCTGCTTCAATATCTAGATATTTGAAAAATCTAGATCTGCATTTCATCATGAGGTGCAAGGGTGTGCTGAACAGCTTCCTGCTGACTAAACATACCATGCGTGTTGCTAGCGGTCCTGTTATCGAATAGGGCTTCCTCTTTGCTTACAAATTATTAAATATTGTATATCCCATACAAATTATTCGTATTTAACTACATAAACCGTTGCTGGGTAACTCTTGAAGCTTATGGGAAAATTATGGCATCCAAGGCTTGTTGCAATCAAACCCTTCAAGGAAAGGCAAGAAAAACTGGCACAAATTTTAAAAATATTCCTGAAATTAGCCCATAATAAAAGTCAAATTAATGGATGGAAATGACATAAGAATGTTTTTTCACATCAAGTGATCAATGGCTAATGATGTCAAATATTATCAATCACTAAAGCTTTTCCATGGACCCTGAAGGCTATATTTTCCCTGTGGTTTCTCTATCCAAGTCATTCCCCATGTTTATACTCACTAGTAGGTATTATTTTTTTCTGTGCTTCCCTCTCGACGTACCTCTATAAAAATTTGAAAGTTTCTTACCTAAAGAATCAATTAAATACACCTTTCTGCTCGCAGCAACGAGCTGGTAGAAACCCTAAAGCATCACAGCTACCCGTTGTTTAGGCTTGAAAGCACGATGCCTAAGGTGTCCATAGCGACTAGAATTGCAGCCATCATCTAAACATAGGAAAAACTGCCGACCAGTTTTGATGCCTATTGTAATCCCACACCGCAACAGGGTTAAAGAACTGTTAACTGGCTGCAATATGGAAAAAAAAAGTATCATATTTGACAAAACATGCGAAAAAATCAGGTAAATCTTTTTGCTCTTGGGATGCACATTGTACTGTAGGGAGGGGGGGAAGGGCTAACCAAAGTCTTACCAACATTTAAGCTACCGTGTGTATGATGAGGAAGAAAATACTAGAATAAACAAACATAAAAAAGTGACTGAATTCTTATCTAGAGACTATGAAAAAGAGACTAAATAATTAACAACCCTTACAAAATGTAGAGAATCTGAAAAGGGGCTTACCTAATGCTCTACAACATTTAAACTGCTATACCTATCATAAGAGACTAAATTCTTAACAGAAACACTGTGCTATCCGATAGTCGTCTAGAAATCTCGTAGACCAAAGAAGGTGGGTTTTAACTCGTCTCTATCAACTCATTGGCTTGTATTTTTGTACTTTTGCGACATTAATTTGTCGAGCTTATGGACCATTTTTTATCGCACTTCTGTACAATACTTGGAAGTGTTCGCACTTCCGATGACAGTGCAATAATACAACATCAAAATACACCTATCTTGTATGCTCTCATTCCCAGCCTTCTTGATATTTTTTGTAAATTGCTGCTGACTAAAATTTAGAGACCCCCAATATGTTGAAAGCATTGAGCATAAGTAGGTGTTTCAAAACCCGTGACTAAACTCTTCTTGCTGCTAGATATAAATGAAGTATCAGACTGGTAATGAACCTTGAGTAAAAAACAATATGTTACTAATATTATTTCGCATTGCGGCAGGAATGTTACAATAATAATTTGTATTTTGTTTGTTTCTGTGTTTGTCACATATATTCGTTAAATTTGTGAGCCAACTTTGGGCCACTTCCAAATGTTCAATTACTTCCAAATTTTATCAGTATAAAGACAGAAATTGTCTTAGATAAGATTAAAGACGTTTTTCCTCCTAGTAAAATTTAGATTAGATAACAAGTTGGAAAAATGGACTAAAAATTACGATAGTGATGGTTGTCTCGAGCATCTATGAGTTGATGGGGATCTATGGGGTGCAATAAGTTATGTAAAGCCCAATCCGCTTTTGCGCCCCTCGTGTTCACTTGTATTCATAAATTTTCGAGACAATAATGATTTTTTACTTTTTAGTCCATTTTGAAAACAAGTTAAAAAAAAATGTATATTTTCTGCAGCGCGGTAGTTTGTTCCGTGGTAGTTTTAAGGGCTTATCTACTCCCTACCCAAAATGTGAAATACTACGCATACATATAAACTTTTTAGTTTTAAAATGAATACAAGTAATTTCTCTAATACTAGACGAAGTCCAACCCCTAACCTCCGACTTAAATGCACTGCACCCCTTTAATAAAAGATTCACCCTGTGTTCGTGAAAATCTGTATTGAAAAAATACATTTTTTTGGTTAATTAATTTTTATTCCTTGGATCCTAAAGCCCCAAATGGAAACGCGGCATAGGCTATAACGGAGCTTTATTCCATTGCCCCTCCAGACCCCATTTTGCCCCCACCTGATCCCATTTTGCCATCCCCTCCCAGCTGGAATTTAGTTTTTTCAAAAATCTTGTCAAAACTAAGGTAAGCCTGCATAATTCAAGCATCCAGAAAAACAGGTCAGTTTTTTTAGTATATCTTTGCCTTTATGGTACTATATGGCTCATTAATCCTTTTTCACTGTCATTTTCACTTGTTTTGGGAAAGTTGGCTCTAGCTTTTGTTCCAATTTGTCCCTAGCCTTTTGTTGTAGCATTTTGTTCCTAGCCGCGTTTGTTCCGCGTTTGTCTGTATTTAAATTTCATATTTGCTTCTGATTCCCCTCTTTTTTTACATAAGGATTCTCTTGTTTTTTAAGGATTTCGTCTTTTCCAGAACTTCTAGACGAGCCATTAGTGCACTATGTAACATAGGTATGGCATCTGTTCCATTTATCATTTTACTTTTCAGAAATTTCCTTTAGCAATGTTATGTAAAACTGGATAGTGCAGTTATTTCAATTGCTGAGAACTTGCCGTAAATTCTGAGAAACATTAAATCTTCTGTTAGTCTTTCTTTTGAAACTTGCCTATATGCCTTTAATTATGTTGGTACTAAATCACATATAATACTAAAGAAAAAGGTGCGCATCTGGAATTTTTCCAATGAGACTGAAAATTGACTTTTTTGTGGGAACATGAAGATCAAGTTAAGTTTTGAAGAATTGACTAAATAAAGCGTGTTCAAAGAAAGTTGAAACGTTAAATAAAGGGCTGTTTAATCTTGTACCCCCCCCCGTGTGTGTCTGATTTGACAGTACCCTAAGTTAATATTCTTTTTTATTTATACACCAGTGTACGTTGCAAAGTTTTCACATTTTAATAGCTTTGAACATGTGGCGCATGATAGTAATTCTTTTACTGAAACTCGTATCTTGATGTCGAAATTCATGAAAGTGGTTTTTGTGAGAAGGTCTAGATGAAAAATTCCATTGTCCCCCAACATTGTGTTATGCTTTCTTCAAAGCACCATCTGAAGAGCTTTCGTCTCACACTGGTCTTGTAGGTGCAATAATGGTGCTACATTTTGGTGTAAAATGCACCTTACTGTGTCAGGTTTTGAACTTTACCCAGAGTCACTTAAATTATTGGAGTCAATGATTAGAGACTAAAAGAATATTAAGAAGATATAAAGATTAACAATTTGTAATTTGAACTTATTCGAATTTTCGCTGCTTTGATATTATCATATTGTATCGGCATTGGCGAAAGGGGTCACTTTTAAAATGGGCTGTCCATAATGAGGAAATATTCTTTCAAAGGCTAAATGACCTGTCTGTTCAACAAAAATATAAGAATTATATATATAACTAATGATCGAACAACATCTTGCTACGATAAGACCGAACATGCCTTCAGTGAACCTTTGATATTTAGGATTTTATGTTTATTTGTCAATTTTGATGCTATGATTTTAGTTGGGCTTTCATTTTTTTGGTTGAAAAATGATTATAACCTCCATCCTCCATCAGTAAACGAAAAATATTTAAAAGATTGCACTGCCTAGTCGTGCCTTGTAGTAAGTAGTGGCCCTCCCCTTTCCTCAAGGGAAACACAAAATATTTTTTAGTTGAGTTATTTTGTGGTATTTACCACGATGATATTCACAAAAATGACAGGTTTAATGCGGTATGATTGACCTACTGTTGCCTATGTTACAGTATTGTCTATGCCCCCTTCTGAGGAAACACTGTAATAACAAAGTTCTTACTTTATAACATGCTGATAATTTATATTTTACGGATTTTCTGGGTTGTTTCCACTCTACTTTATACATTTTTCTAACTGTATATTTGTATTATTTTCAATATTATTGTTAACTTTTTGCATACATTTGAATAATGTAATGTTCTGAAAAACCTGACAAACAATTTCACAAATAATCAACTTCAATTAAGAAAAAAAGAGCCCCCTCTATTGTATTTATATCACCTAAATAGATGTAAGTAGTATAAAAACGCCTTTTTAAAATTATAATAAAATGATTGCAACAAGTGCTCGTTAATCTTTTTTGACAAAGAAATAGATGGCGTTTAATATTGTAAGTATTTGAAATACGAGAACACGGCGAAAATTCACATTGAATGACTGTATCGGTTCAAAATAAAGCCAAAATATAGTAGACAGATGTGTATTAACGTGGAGGTGACTCAAAAAATCCATGTAATATAAATTTTCTGCATATTATCAAGCAATAATTTAATCATTTTAGTATTTGCATTCCTATTTTCCATCAGATTTCTATTTCTATTTCAATCATTTCTATTTCTACTTCAATCATTTTCTATTTCCATCAGAAAACGGCAAAGACAAGACTGTTACCTATTTTTGTTTATCGAAGGTTTTACAGTTTACTTGGTCACAGAGGGATGTGGGAAAAACTCATCCCCCAAGGTTTGTTAGAATCACTTCCTTCCATAAAGCCTGAACAGTACACGAGTCTTTTCCTTAATTTTCTTTTTACCATGCAATCTCATTATACTGTATCCCAGTATATGTATTCCAGTACAGAAACCTGGTTTTCCGGTATTTATTTCATATGAAATACTAAAAAATTTGTTCAGTCGATACCAAAGTAGGGGTTCAAGTTCTACCCCCCAAGCTCTAAGTTTGGCTACTACAGTAGCAACCTTTGAATGACAGGTTGCTTAGGGGTCTGAGGAAACTTGAGCAGTTTTGTCCGAAAAGCACAAATTTTGGTAATTTCAGGCCTACCACCCTTTTGAAAATTTTTCCGATATTCCAGTTCCCCAAACATTTTGGCTGTGTATATGTATGGTTGGTACCATTGTCAACAACGTGTCTCTTATATGATATTCTCAAGAAACATAGATGCATTAAACATACTTTATTTACTCTAGATTGGTGCTGCTAATAATGATGAAGAAGCTGTCCGAGATTGGTTAGATTGGATGTACACATTGACTCGCCTTGGAATTCTAGTCTGTTTTGCTGCGCTACATTCATCAACACCTCGAATTATGCTTGTTATTCTATTGGGATTGGCCGTTTACCTGTAAGTTCAACTTTATATTTTTGGGGAAAATTGAGTCATTTTCTCACTAACGTCATGGAAAAAATGTAGTTATAAAATTCTTTAATGGTTTCAGATTCCTATTGGCCCTTGTGGTTTGTTTTCGAGATGGGGGAGGGGCAGTAGAAAATAATTTATTTTCCAAACAAATGTCATGTTTTTGAACGGTGCATAATTTTACGCTTTAATATTTTAGTTCTTCAAGGAGGCGGTAGTATCCAAATTCAAATTCATTTAATTCAAAAACAAGACATAGCTCTCGTGGGCAAAGCCCAAATATGATGTCTCTTAGTCATAATTAGCAAAATAAAGTTTTCTGATAAAACTTCGTCAGGATAAATAAACTAAAGGATAAAAGCACTTGAGATTGAGAATAAAATTTTCTGATAAAACTTCGTCAGGATAAAATAAACTAAACAATAAAAACACTAGAGATCATTGTAATATTTCACAAAGCTTGGCACAAAGCTTTTACTGTAGCGCATGGTGTTACAGTGGACTGGGGTTAGTTTCGGAACCTTCTCAGCCACTTCCCTGGGGGGCCGATATCTTATAGGGACAAAAGGTGGGGGAAGGAATGATCGGTAGACGGGATGTTGAAGGAGGGAGGAGCCAAATCTTTGGCATAATTTTTCTCGGCGGGAAGAAAGGGATTCAAGTTTAAATTCTTTGAGGTAAAAGGAGTAAAGTAGAGGGGAACCGCCATAAATGATTCGCAGTGATCTCTTCTGAACTCGTTCTATTTTATCAGTTTCATCCTGGGTAAGGGCAAATTGCCAAACCGGACAAGCATATTCAACTAAGGGGCGGATGAAAGTGTAAAATATTAGTTTTCAGCTTGTCGTTAGGAACTCGAAATTTTTTCAGTGTTTTTAGCATTTGGATTGCGCCATTAGCTTTTTTTACAATTGTCTTTGTATTCTCCCGCCATGAGAGGTCAGAAGAAATCACCACACCAAGTAAAGTTATTTTATGGCTTATTAGCTCGGAAGCGACAGGAGGTTCGAAAGACGGTTGAGTATTCTGAAGAAAAGAAAATGTTGTGACCGAGCATTTGTCTTTATTCACGACTATCTTTAGTTCAGCCGCCTCTGAGGTAACTTGGTCGATGAAACCAGCAGCATTGCTCTTCGAATCCTTAGATACGATTTCCGTTAAGGACAAGTCGTCAACGTATTTCCATCTGTCCTCCAGCTCAGCAGCAATTTCATTTATCATAAGGAGGAAGCCCAGCGGCCCGATCACAGTTCCTTGTGGAATTCCACAAAAAAACTGGCAGAGAAGTGGAAAATTGGTCTTTATACTTCACAGTTTGCTCTCTATTTGTTAAGAAGCTCTTGATGATTTTAATAGTAAAGCTGGCTATATTTTTTTCCGCCATTGAACTTGTGACCTGACCTGAACTTGTGAACATCCGACCTGAACTTGTGATTCTGTTGGGACTGGTTGTCAACCTTTAAGTTAAATTTGAAAATATGGGTGTGAAATATCAAACTTGGTTTCTAAAAATCTCTGGGTTTCAATTTCTTGTATTCTAAAATTCTTTTTCGTGTTCCGCATCCTTATAGAGTCCTCTGGGGTCGTAATTTTGCAATTTAGCTAAGCATGCTTTTTTAAGAGCTTTAAAGTGACTTTAAAAGCTCCAACATGTTCAGAAAAGTAAATTTTCAAGTTAATTCTAAGCTTAATTTTTATCTGTTCATTAAACACAGAAAAAACGGACTCAAATGTCTCTTTTTTTTTTTTTTTTTTTTTTTTTTTTTTTTTTTTTTTTTTTTTTTTTTTTTTTTTTTTTTTTTTTTTTTTTATAAGCTAAACACTACGTATTACATTGTGATCATTATTGGTACATAAGGATTTGAACTAAGAACTCTTCATTTGAAAAAGAGTCATTCTTCTTCGTCTTCTTTTTGAATATTTGGAGACGCCAATGCATAATCTTCATGTAATTCCATGCCCTGCGGCAGTTGTCATGATTCAAGAGAGGATCAATGTTTCCGTTAAAGAATCTTTGAGCTTCGTTGGTGTTAGGAGCCTGATAAATTCTAGGTCTTTTCTGGAGTCTCTTATTTTCCAGTTGGAGTCTAGGACCCCCCCCCCCACCTCTGAGAGTTGCCCAGAGACCTCCTCCTGGAAAAATTAAAGAACAGGGGCTCGAAATGCAGTTTTCCCCTATTTTTACGTCTTTTAAAGATGGAGGGGGGGGGGGTGCTGGGTGCTTAAAAAATCGGTTTTATACCAGCCCATAAGAACTTTATTGGTTAGCTGTCTTTTCCCACTTATCCGGATTGACTTTTTTCGAAAAGCAATTTTTAGAATGTTGACTCCATTTTCTTTTTAATGAGAAACGCGTATTTTTGCAGCTATTCTACTAAATAGTTTAAAAAAAAAGACGAAGCATATCTTGAAACGTGGCTACTAGATTTGGATGTTTTTGCACCCAGAGCTCTGAACCTTGTGGCAGGGAGGGGTTAAATGATTCTGTCTGGTTGGAGGGAAGGTTAAAATAGCGGAAAAGGCTCATTTTAGTCCTCAAATTATCCAATGGGTTTGGAGCAATCTCAAGCAAAATTCTCTCCCTGCTCTCCTTGTAACAGTTTGTCGTTATAAAGGAGCAATTTCAAAAGGCAGGATGTTTCAAAAACTTAATTCAGGCTAATTTGGAATCTTGTTTAAAAGTTGATTTTTACCATCATTTTAAGCGAAAAAAGATCCATTTAATTTGATATAAATGATTTTGATTAGAACTTTATCAATTTTCTGATCATAAAGAAAATAAATCAAGATTTATTCGGAAGTTGATAAATCTTTTTTTTCTGTAATCAAGTTTCGTTTTATATCTTATCGGAAGTTTGTGTTTCGTCAAGGCTCATATTTTCCTTAAGAATGCTATTTAGCAAATACAATAAAATTCTTTTAAGTGGGGTTAGTCTAAAAATTTTATGAAGGAGTTAAGATGATATATATTGTCAGGCCACTGATATCATAAATTTGCTGGCATTCTAGGTTCTTAATAGACTCGTAATGTATTACGATTTGCGGAACATGGCCATGACTGCTTTTGCTGCCCTAATAAGACAGTAAATGGTTTTACAACCACTAAAACGTTATTGTAAATATCGATATTGTTATAAGATAAATTAAGCTTGTGCTATGAAGTGTAAGGAACTGGTGAGATGGGGATTATCTAGCATACCAAGGCCATCAAAATGATAACATTTTTTGCTCCCCCTGGACCAAATTTTGGTCTATTCATACCAGAAAATCGAGATTTTTTAAGATTTTTTAGGTAAAAATTGAGGATTTTCGCCAGGAAAATGTCCAAGTTGGTACAAACAGGGATAGATTGCATCTTAGATCAGGCCTATTCGGTGTAGGCAAGGATAGTAGCGATAGTAAATGACGTATTTTAATCAGTATGATATTTGGTGGTAAAAGGAACCACAAGTTAACATGGTGTTCGAACGATGACGGCTGAAGTTTTTGATTGTGTTCTTGTATGTCGAAGAGTGGCAAGATCAATATAGATCCCAAGTGGATGTATTCCCATTTAAGAGTCTATAGGGCTGATTATAAAAATCAAAGTCCTAATATTGTAGTACCGAGCTAGTTACAGCTGTAATTTAGGTAATTATCAGGTAGTTATGATAGTGATAAAATCCAGGATGAAAATTTAAGAGAAATGTTTGAAGAACAGTTTGATATGATGCTGGACGGCTTAGAATTTGATATCGTAAATGAAGAATGGGATGATTTTAGTAAAATGGTGTGCCCAGGGCTGGATTTAAATCTTTGTCGCCCCTAGGCCCAAGAGTTTTGGCGCTCCTAGACCCAAGCAAATTTTTTTTCGGAGGGATAGAGATTTACGGGTAGATCCCCCGAAATTCGGGGATAGTGGAAGCCCTAAACAGAAGGCAGCTGATGAGTGATGAGCCAAAAGTAATGCAAGAGAGAGGATATACTGAGCTCTCAGCTGCCATTCTTGGGGGACATCTGACAGTTTATAAGCGGCTATGGGTTTCCTGTGCTGTTCTAAAATCACTTTTCTGTGAACAGTATCAGTTCTGTTTTTGTTGAGGAAAAAATCGCTCAGTGTTTCTTTTGCGCTCCTCGGCATTGTGCGCCCCCTAGTCCCAGGCCTAGTGGGCCTATGCGTAAATCCTGGCCTGAGTAAGCTGCGAAATTTTCGAAATTTCGAGAAAAATTCTGAATAGAAATTTCTAGGAAAATTGTAAAGATAAACATTAATTGTACGAAATTATTGTTAATTTTGGATACAAATCATAAAAGCACATTTGGAGACTAAACTTGAAGCCCCTTTCTCCCTGGATATGGCACACCTACCTGGAGACCTTGTCAATTGGAAGATCTCTAGGCAAAAACGATCAAAAACGTGACTAGCAATTTCAATAATAAAATGGTCTTAAAAATAGATAATACCGTGTTGTTGATTTTGCTTTTTATGGAAAGAGAGGGGGAATTTTATATTGTGGAAACACCAGAGCCCCATTATTCTTCTAGTATCCTAGTTTCTTCCGCAACAATTTTTAAAATAGCACTGAATTAAGGATAGTGTCTTGTTTTTAACTTTTAGAATTGCACATCTTTAACCACATCTTGAGCTGTAAATTCAAATATACATTTTGCTTTCTATCATCGCTATTGTAACAAATTGCGGAAGTATAGTTTTACACAAAGGTATTTTCCTACAAGTTTCAGCACTTTTAATTAGAGCTGGAATATGTTTTTGTTTAAAGTATATCTTAGTTTGGAGAAGGCTATTATTCACATTTTGACTTTCGCTTTTACTTTCACGACCAAGCTGTTTTTTAGTCTTTTTGTGAAAAAATTTCAATATAAGGAACTAAGAATTAAAGAGGTATATTTGATTGGTTTAAATACAAACAATTTTGGATAAAAACCAATTTGTTTTGGTAATGTTCTAGTTTAAGTTACCAAAATATGGCAAAATATGGCTCATCCTTAAATATATAATTTCCAGAACTTTTAACTACGTCGAACAAAATGGGTATCTCTAAACTTTGATTGAATCTTTTTGGGAAAATGTTGGGTGTGAGAGGGGGTTAATTACTCTCCACTCACTTTCGATTATTAAAAAGGGCAATTTCAATTTCCAATCAAATGAACCCTTTTTGAAATTTCTACAACAACTTTCTATATAAACCTTATATGCCCCCAGGGCATAACTTACAACCCTTGCACTGACGGCTTTGAGGGGGTTATCATCCTAAAAGACCTAATTTTTAGAACTTTCAACTACGTTGAACAAAATGGATATCTCAAAATGTTGGTTGGATGTGTTTGGGAAAATGGTGCGCGTGAGAAAGGCGTTAGTCGCTCTCCAATCACTTTCAACTATTAAAAAAGGCACTAGCCCTTTCAATTTCCAATTGAATGAGCCCTTTTGAAGTTTCTATGACAACGCTTTCAATAAAAACCTTATTTGCCCCCGGGGCATAACTTACAGCCCTTGCCCTGAGGGCTCCGAGGGGGAAGGGTTGTCATCCTTAAAGACCTAATTTCCAAAACTTTCAACAATGTTGAATAAAATGGTTATCTAAAAATTTTGATCGGATGTGTTTGGGGAAAAGGTGGGCGTGAGAGGGGGGTTAGTTGCCCTCAAATCAATTTCGACTATTTAAAAAGGGCACTAGCCATTTCAATTTCCAATCGAATGAGCCCTTTTTGAAGTTTCTAAGACAACACGTTCTATAAAAACCTTATATGTCCCCAGGACATAAGTTATAGCCCTTGCCCTGAGGGCTGTGGGGGGGGGGGGTTGTCATCGTCAAGACCTATTTTCCAGAACTTAATACTAAGTTGAATAAAATGGCTATCTCAAAATTTTGATTGGATGTGTTGGGGAAAAGGTTTGCGTGAGAGGGGGGCTATTTGCCCTCCAATCACTTTTGACTATTAAAAAGGGCACTAGCCTTTGAATTTCCAATCGAATGAGCCTTTTTTGAACTTTCTACGACAACGCCTTCTATAAAAACCTTATATGCCCCCAGGGCATAACTTACAACCCTTATATGCCCCTGGGGCATAACTTAAAACCCTTGCCCTGAGGGTTGTGGGGGAGTGTCCTCCTCAAAACATATTTTCTATCTGGAAATCAAGTACGCTGAACAAAATAGTCGGAAGTGATCGACTATTAAAAAGGACACAAGCCACTCCAATTTCCAATTGAATGAGCCCTTTTCGAAGTTTCTACGACAAATCTTCGATACGAAGTGCCCTGCTCTAAAGGAAAAAAAATAATAAATAATACATTTTGCCAACATCTTTCTTATATGCCCCCGGGGCATAACTTAAAACCCTTGCCCTGAGGGTTGTGGGGGAGTGTCCTCCTCAAAAACATATTTTCTATCTGAAAATCAACTATGCTGAACAAAATGGCTATCTCAAAATTTTGATTGGATGTGTTTGGGGGAATGATGGGCGTGGGGGCTAATTGCCCTCCAATCACTTTCGACTATTAAAAAGGGCACTAGCCATTCTTATTTCCAATCGAATGAGCCCTTTTCGAAGTTTCTACGACAACTCGATGATGTGATATAAAGGATGAGTAACGGTTTTTATTCGGGCGTTTACGATAAATTAAAAAGAGCTAATTCATTATTGTCTCTGTCAATCCTCATATCTAAACATGGTAACTGTCTTATTAAAAAAAGATTAATTATTCTCTATATTTTCATTTTGTTTCAATTGGAAGTGGTTGATGCCCGAGACACCCCTATACGTGTCCTTAGAAAAAAAGAACTTTTTTATTTGAAACGCAATCTGTGCCATTTTGTTCTATGTAATTTAGTAAATTCAAACTGTAATTGTGCAAAACGTTTATCTTTTTTCCAACGAATGTGTTGATAATATTGGACTGTCACCCTATCCAACCAAACAGTTGGGTAGTTTATAATGAAATCTATACAATTAAGCTTCTAAACCGGACTCACTACCATGATTAAGGCTCATAAGCAGGGGGTGGGCTTTTGGGCTAGACTTTTTCGAAACCTTGAATTTTTACAATTCATTCTTTAGTTTTTTCCCGTATAATTTTCTTTTAAATTGTCCCTTTTACGAAGTGCTCCCCCCCCCCCCTCTAAAAAAATCCCTGCCTACTTGCATTTCAAAATTTCAAGTACAGTTACTTTTTTAGGGATTCTGTAATAGGTTCTTTTTTTTATTAAAGTAATATCATTTGATTTTCTTTGGTATATTATTGAACTTAAAAAAAATCAACTGAAAGTTGAGAGCAACATTGAAACTTGGAACGAACAGAAGTTATTCCGTATATGGGGGGAATTCCCCCACCTCAATACCTCGCTATTCACGCTAAAGTTTTTTAGTACTTTGAACAAGCTTCTTATTTTAATTGAACTGCCCTTGTGTTTCAGGAGTCGTTCTGAAAGAATTGGAACAACGAATCAAACTTTGGCGTAAAGAGCGTGGTATTTAGGAGAGGGCAGCTCCTCTCGTATACGTAATAATTTCTGCTCGTTTTAAGTTTTAATCTTGCTCCTTACTTTCAACAAAAATACAAAATTCCACATTTTTGCAGATGGGAGCTTGAAGCCTCTGTAGTAGGGTTCTCTGATATGCTGAAACTGATGGTGCAGTTTTTCATTGAGATTTCTTGAGTTTTTTGGGTGGGAGGGGGTTCCCTATTTTTTCGAAAGCCAGGCTAATGTTCTCAGGCTCGTAGCTTTTAATGGGCAACATTAACAAATTTTATACATTTGGGATCAACATAAAAAGACAATTATTTTGATGCATCTATTGTTATCAAAATTCCGGTTTTAAGAGTTTTAGTTACTATTGGGCCGAGTCACTCCTTACTTATAGTTCGTTACCAAGAACTGTTTGATATGGCTTGGCTCATTTGTTGTTTTTCGAGTCTATTTTTATTTTTGTTGACCAAAGTGCTTTTAGAATTTTGGGGATAGAAGTCTGCTAAGCCTCTGCTAAATGGTTTTTGTTTTGAAAAATAAAACAAATAAATCCACATATGAACAAAAATGGCTTCTGTTGAATTAGGAAGGTCAGGTAATACTTTTATCGTTGGGTGCAGTCCAGAAGACAATTATCATTAAGGATAATTGATCGCTTATTAATATTTGGGTTTCATCAAAAACAGATAACAAATTATCAATCATTTATATTATAGAGGCAAAAAGAACTAAAATATTAGACCCGTTTGCGTGTTATGATTATATAAGGGGTTGAATTTGTATTTATCAGCCATTTTAGGATGAAGGTAATAACAAATGGTTACTAATGATAAATGATTATTCGCTTCTGGAGCGCACCTATTTTCGTACGAGTATATGAAGTATAATAAGGTGAAACGTGTAGTATGCGTAAATGTAGTATACGTATACGTAGTTTAGTAGATATAGTATATGCAGTATAGAAACTTGATATATGAGTAGCATGAGGAGTGAAAAAAAGGTGTTTGTGTATGAAAGCTCCAAAATTAAATTTTCATTCTTCCATTTTTGCTATTTTACTTTATACTATAATCAACTTCACTGTTTAATCTTACTCTTTGATTTCCGTGGAGATTGAAAAATAATTTTTGTTAATCACAGGTTTTTATGTTATGCTGTATGGGACTCTTTCGTCTTTTGGTTATAAATGCATAGATTCTCAGGCATTAGGGTGTTTTTTGTTAAGAACAGTTCCTACGGGTGGAAGGGGGCTCCTATACTTTTATTAAGGGGATATTTGCTTATTTGAATGCATTGGGGGGGGGGAGAGTTTCTTCCAATATTGTTCCAAAGAACTTTCCAGGAAAAATAGAAATTGGGCGGAAAAAAGACCTCGTTCTGTTACCCCATCCTGGCAAATACTCGACACTTTGGCAGATTCCTATATTTATTACTCTTATTCCACTCCTGATTCTAGGTATCAGACGCACCGGGCACAAAGACCGAATCGTGTACCTGAACCAAATCCTCGAGTTGAGCCCCCTCCCGCCCCCGAACGAGAAGACGATAACAACAACAGGAATGAACCAAATCCAGATCAAGTAAATAACAATATCCCACAAGGAATGGAAAACAATCCAGAATTGAGACAAGAAGCAGCTGTACCTCCCCCGCACCCCCCTACTGCGCTTGATGTTGTCAAAACAGCCCTAGTTTCATTTGTGACATCTCTTTTTCCAGATCATCAAAACATTTTCAACTGAATTATTTTTTAAGCTCTTTTTATAGAGACCTGTTCGTTTTACCTTTAATAGAGGAAAAGAAGTTACTTCCAGAAGTTATTGTATGTTGCGCTTGTAGTTGCTTTTATTTTAGAAAAGGAATTATTGTTGTTTAGGTTAGAAGTCTCTGAACTGTGACTTGCGGGATAGATTTGCTGCATAATGACCTTGAATCCAGTCAATGAAAACCGTTGAATAGATGAAAAACCATTGCTTTTCTTATAAAAGATATTGCGTGAAATGGAAATGTAATTCAACTGATTCATTCAGTTTCAAAACAGAACAAAATTTGACAAAAGTTTTTTTTGTAGATGTAGATACTGGTCAAACTCTGGACTTTTAGCTATCTTACTTATATGACGTCGAATAAGTGTGATTTTCTTTTCATTTTACCTGCAAAAACTTGTATAAATTTCAATGAGATGCGCGGATATATTTTGACCTGTTGATTCCATTGCCAATGTCAATTCCCATTTTTTGTCTACCTGCGTTCGTGATTCATTGATGCTACTTTGTTTTTCCAATATGTAATTTAGTCTGTTTTGGCCCTTTAAAATAAAAACACATTTTTGGCTTTTTTTTGCTGTCCTAACAGAAATTTTTTTATTAACAATTGTGCGGA
Source organism: Artemia sinica (assembly GCA_027921565.1). Classification (NCBI taxonomy): domain Eukaryota; kingdom Metazoa; phylum Arthropoda; class Branchiopoda; order Anostraca; family Artemiidae; genus Artemia; species Artemia sinica. The sequence goes on along the minus strand of CM051261.1, from coordinate 34,125,708 downwards.
CAATCGGGTTCATGGGAGTAAACAGAAAATCGTTTGCATAATCCTCTAACAATTTGAAACGTGGTTGGAAAAATTATTAATAGACTTTGAGCGATAAATTCCAAAATCGTGCAGAGTAAATAACTGCAGACTAACTTTATGTTTCAGGTTTGTGCTACATTCTCGTCCTTGTTTTGAAGTTTGAAAGCCTGATTTAAGTCTTTGTCTTATTTTTAATATCCGAATTATTTTATTAGTAACATTCCTGTTAGTAACAATTGGGAAAGTGGAAACTGGCCTTATGTACGTTTTTGGACTATCGTATTTTCCAAATTTTGACTACCTATGGTTATGGGCTCTAGTGAATCGATAAGCGACGTTTGTGAATTTGTTTTTTGATTTGTTCCGGTCAAGAATACAACATTTGTAGCCTGTTCTCCTACTTTGCTAACCTCAAATAGTAGTTTGGTGAAATTTGAATTTGGAATTTGATGTGTTTTTATTTTTGACGGCTGAATGAACCAAATTGCAAATTGTAAGGACCGCTATGTTTATTTTTAGAAGAGTGAATTCTTTTATTCAAGTTTTTTCTATCCCACAGCTTTTGAATCAAGATTTCATCTTCTCTTATAAGTTTTAGTTCAATTTTCTTGTACGAAAGCAGTTTGTAATTAGACTCATTGCCTTTCGTTTTGTTTCTGTAGGCCTCTTTTTTTGTGTGAAAGTATGTACTACCTAATAACCTTTTCATCCGGAAGCAAAAACATTTTTTCGGAAAATTCGTGTATAGAAACCTATTCATTTATTTCCTATCCGTTCTTATCTATTCCGAATAGAAATATTAAATGTTTGGTGTGATATGCAAATTTTTAAAATATAGTTTTTATCTCCAAACAATTTGGTTGAACAATAGAGAAGCAGATAGTTTACTTGTAAAATTTTTTTGACTGCCTTAAGCGAATTCATTTGACTGGCTTTTTTGTCTGGCTTAAACGAAACTTGTATCGAGCGAATTTGTTTGCATCAAGCGAAACGAATTCGCTTGATGCATGTCACCAGTCTAATATGGTTTTAAAACCTATTAGTTTTTTTTTAAAAGACAGATCTATTTGTCTCTCCAGAAATTAAGGATAACATGGGGTCTTAGTCACAAAAATATACCAATAGGATTACAGCACGCTTTTTAACACGGCTTAACGAAACTTGTATCGAGCGAATTTGTTTGCATCAAGCGAAACGAATTCTGATGCATGTCACAAGTCTAATATGGTTTTAAAACCAATTAGTTTTGTTTAAAGGCAGATCTATTTGTCTCTCCAGAAATTAAGGATAACATGGGGTCTTAGTCACAAAAATATACCAATAGGATTACAGCACGCTTTTTAACACGCATAGGACAGTAAACTTTCTTTTTAATTTTGGCTTAATCATTATGTTGTTTGCTTGTTGTTTATATACATATATATATATATATATATATATATATATATATATATATATATATATATATATATATATATATATATATATATATATATATATATATATATATATATTTATATTTAAAATTCTTTCTAAGAATATGTCCACCTGCTATGAACAACTTAGAAAAGTGGTTGCAACACTTGTAATGGGAAATTACAACTGAAATGAATTTTTAAACATTTGTTTCTTTCTTTTTATTATTAATCAGTAAAACATCAAGACTGTGGGTTCGATGAATGCTATTTTCTTCAATTTCCGAGTATTATGAGAATCCTTGCCCTTATGTTTAAATGTAAAAATTGTCATCGTTGTTAAATGTTGTCCACTGCTACAAGTTTGTAAGAAGATAAATTGCACTGTTGTAAAAACTAAAATAACATCTTTTTGTTTTTAGGTTGAATTACCTATTATATTTTTAAATGGTTACTTATAATTCCCTTATCTTAATTTTTGTCTTTGAGAATGTGAAATGTGTCAATTATTTTGTTACTGGAATCGAGATTGAGTTTTAACTGGTAGATATTAGCCTATTAGAGGGTGAGGTAACGTTTACATACTACGTGGAAAATTTTACAGCATTACTGGACCTAAAATTTTAATTTCTAATTTTTGTTGGTTATTTTCAGTGCTCTGTGGAAGGCCCTAATTGCTTTTCAATACACAGTTTTTGGGCTATAAGGACAAGTTGTCCCTGAGAACCAAATGTTATAATTAATAATATTTTTTTTCCGTTATAAACAATTGTAAAAAACAACACAGTAACAACAAAGGTTCAAAATTACAAATAAACGAAGTTGCAAAAATTGTGGTAAAAGGAAAAACTAACTGTGAGATAAAATCTCGACAGCAAAGATCACGACTGTGCAATGAGTCTGATAAGACTGTGAAAAGCCCCTGTTGTAAAAATAAACAAGTAAAAACTTCAGGCAGCTCATCGAATAGCTTCTCAAACGACATTATAATACCAGAACTCACTATTTGACAATTATTTTCCGGCTACGATGACGTCGAGGCAGTGGCGTGAAGGAGGGAGAGGGCAGGGGAGGATGGGGTCCCCCAGATTTTTTTTTGCTCGTCCCTAGGTTTTGAAAAATACATTTAGGAGGTATTTTCATTGAAAAATGTTTTTTTTTGTATTTTCATTGTAGAAATTAATAAAAATGACAAATTTTTCCTCTCCCACTTGATTTTGAAAATTGTACTTTACCCCCCCCCCCCCTCCTCTTAATCTTCGTGAATTGACGCCACTGCGTCACGGTAAATAAACTTCAAAATTTTCAGTCGCAAAAACGAGCACGCTAGACCATCCAATTGCATTAGCTATGATGACACAAGGATGACATTTGTATTTTGTAATTGTTTCGTGACAAGCTTTAGAAATGGGGAGAAAGAGAGAGAGAGAGAGAGGACGCTGATTGGCCAAAGGGGTTATGTCTGCACGTTGTGTAGATATCAGCGACTATGCATAGCTATGCTTGCCTGAGAATTGGGTTTAATTTACAAAAATGTTTGAAATACAATTCATTAATTAACTCTGAAACGCGATTGTTTGCTGTAATCTCTGTTAAACTCTGTCCAATAGACACATCTCTAGGAAGAAAATCTAGGCAAATGGTTGTCTAGTGGCATATCTGGCTCTAAAGTATTTGGCGTTCTGGCGCCATGAAAATTGTCATAAGGAAGCTATTTTACTAGTAAAATGGCTTTCACAGTACATTAGATCCGAGACATAGTAAATTTGCGTTTCTTAGTCAAAAAACTGCTACTGCTATTGTCGCTATTCTTACTCTTAGGGGAAAACGTAGCTTAATATATACAGAGTTGAGGATATGATATTTTGTGATTAGTCTAGTCTGTGAGAGGAAAAGTTTGAATTATATTACTTTGGTTTAGCAAAGGTTAGTCCTTTATTTTTATTTTGGTGATTTCGGTTTATTGATTCCATTTTAATTTCTTTTCTTTTGCTTACCCGAGTTTATCCTGAAATTTATTTGTCGTTTTGCGATTATACAGTGTATATTGTATGAATAAAAGACGTTATTTTCGTGATAGCATTGTGTATTTGGCTAGAAGATAAGGCTAATGCGGATTCAAGGGTAAATCCTGGGCTTCGTAGTGCGAAGCAGGTGTTACTTGCTTCGCGGACCGCAGCGGTTAGCATCACCGACTGTAATCTTTTGTAACGTAGTAACACAACATGTCTTTTATTTCAAAAAAAAGGTATATCTAGTATTTTATTTCAAAGAGTTGAATATTGTCTTGGCTGCTATTATGTCGTCCTAGCAGAAAAAAATTTAAAAGATCATTACGTGCAGCAGAGCAATTCAAATTAATTTCGATGTATATTTTTGAGTTCCCTATAGTTTTACAGTCTTTTGAATAGTCCTGTGGTAGATATGAGCTAGGGTACTGACATATTATTTCGCCCAATCGCGACATGTCTCCCATACCTTCTCTAAAAAAAGTATTTTAGGATTGTTGCTTTTTTTATGTAATTTGGTATCACTTCTGGACAATGAGCACAGTCCAATGATTGAATCTCGATTTAGTTCTGAAAAGGACATTTCATGATTAGTTTGTTGACAAGATCGAAGTAAAGGTATCTTTATAGTTTTGGGACTATAGACTAGTTTTAGAATTTGTATCATAACTTGAAATTTTCTGTTGTATAGAGAGCAATAACCGGATTTTCCGGAGTTCATATTATGGTTATTTGTTCTTCATTTCGAGTACGGTAATACTAAAGTGTATTTTTCATAATTTCAGATTGTATATTACTCACTGTTGGTGTTATAGCTGGTGAGACCAAAATATTACTTGATAAATCAATCCAATATTTGTGTGTGCTGTTCAATGACTTTGCGGCTATCAAAATAATATTTATTTTTATGCTCAAGTTTTAAGATAATTTTAATTATATACTGGAAGTTACATTTATCATAGCTGGTGCAAGACTATGAAAAGCGTTATAGATTAGTTTGTTGTTTTCAGGCTACGTACCCACTTTTAACTCTTAAATCAATATTCTTGTTTTTTTTTTATACAGGCCTTTGGGTGTTTTCAGTAAAGCGCTAGTTTTCTACAATCATACAAACATAGGGAAATATTATCCGTTGGTTTATTTGCACTAGTTTTATCGATATATGTTAGATAGACTTTAAAACAATCATTTTTGTTCGTTATAAGTTTCAACTTCGCTCTTTACTTCCCTCAGAAAAACTTCTTTTTTTTCTAACTAATCTTTGACCGTTTTTTATTTAAGTTTAATGTAAAACAGACAGTTCCATGATCTATTTTAATTTTTTGCTTGGGGGGGGGCGACCTCATATACAGAATAATTTCTGCTCTTTTTAAGTTTTAATGTTACTGCTTACTTCAGGTTTATTTGGCTTTTTATTTAATTTGTGACGGTTTTCCAATAACGCTAAGAAGTCCCTATCCTCGTTGTAAAATTTCTCCTGGAAAGTTGCCCCAGGAAATTTCCTTCCCATTGTAAATTCTTCCCGTCAAAAATACCCCAACCCCCCTGCAAAAATCCCACCCTAAAAGATGCCTGAATGTTTCCCAATAATAAATAATAGGCTATATGGGAAACCCTTTCTTTGGAGACTATGGGAACCAGAAGAAACAATGAGTTGACGATTTCGAATAACTTGATTTATTTTTTTTCTAAAATACTAAAAGAGAATATAAAACAAAAGTGAACCCATTTTTTTTTATCCAGAAACTATCAGAAAAATCAAGCTCAAAATCGCTCAAATTTTGGCGGTTAATCATAATGTTTTGGCACAGTAGGAAAAACAGCACTGGTTAAAAATTACCCTAGTCAGCCTTAACAAGTACAGGTTAACCACATAATCATATAGAAGGCGCAAACCCAAGATTGAAAAAAAAAATTCCCGATAAAGAACTGAACCCTTGACATTATTATTCAAAGTCCACTACTCTACCAACCGAACTACGGGTTCTGGTAATTCAATTTAATCTGTTGACTTTTATAGGACCATAATTGCATAACTTCAGCCCTTTTGCAGAGACTACGGAGGTTCAGGTCATCACCAAAAGTAGAGGTATTGATTTTTCTGGAAAAAATGGCCATCTCTTGGCCATCTCAAAATTTTGATCGGGTGACTTTAGGGAAGGGGGCCCTTTAGGGAGAGGGGTTAGCTGCCCTCCAATGTTTCTGGTTACTTGAAAAGGGCACTAGCAATTTTAATTTTCGTTAGAATGACCCATTAAACATCTCTTTATGGTGTTCTCGTAACCCGCTAGCTTTGGCAAAACAAAAGAAAAGAAAGACATCAGTGCCACCCATGCAAAAAAAGTGATTTTCCTTGTTGTTCCAGGTGGGGGGACTCTAATTACTCTATAAGAAGTTTTTGACCATACTCTTTTTAGGCTCTTTTTCAAAATCCTCGTAAATTTCTTTTCGCAATAAACTAACTTTTAAGAATAACCGAAAAAATATTTACAATTCCTGAATCAATGTCAGATGGCAATTTTTTCTCATTAGGGATTTTTTTTTTCAAAACGCGCTTTTCAACTTTTTACTACTATGGGCTGTGGTTAGTTCTTTATTTTGTTTTTGTTATAAACTCTTACTTTTAAGATTAACCGGAACAATAGTTATCAATCCTGATTTAGTGTCAGATGGCAATTTCTTGTCAATAGGCGTTTTTTTTTTCAAAATGCGTTTTCAACTTTTGGTTACTATGGGCTATGGTTCGCTCTTTATTATGTTGCAGCTACTGCTGCAACCATGATTAGGGGCTTAAGAAAAACCTCAATAACTCCTTTTTCGAAATATACTGGGTATTTGCTTGGGTTTGGGGTATAGTGATTCATAGTAATAAGATGCTAATGCATATTTGATTTATCTATATAAATAAAATCGAATGCATGTCTGTGTCATGTATGCATTACTACAGTTTTCATCCGATCGCCAAGAAAGTTCTTGCGAAGGTTTTTGGTATTTGCCCTCTCCTCCCAAGGCCCTCTTAATACTTTTTGCGCTGACTGAAATTAGAGATCCCTGAACACAAATACTGGACAGTTTCTACCATTCAATTTATTTACATTTTCTGGATATTAATCATCCATCATCGCGCGACGGGAGTTAATCCACATTTTCTTAATTCTCATGTGTAAGCTATTAATTCTAATCTAATTTTCAAATAATTTTAAATTTGAAAATACGATCGTTATTTTACATACGAGGATAATTTTTCAAATAGTAATTGTCGAGGGAGGTTTTTATCGGTGAATTTCCTGTGGGGGAGGGGGGGGGGTCGAAGAGAGATTTGTCTGTCAGGGGAATTCTTCAGACACCTTAAGTTTAAAAATACGATTGTTGTTAGGCGAGGGAGGGGATTTTCCTTGAATTTCCTGTCTTTTGAAATCTCAGTAGCGTACAACGGGTAAGCTGGTTCCATATAAATACTGCTTAGGGTAAACAATTGCTTTCGGGACAAACTTTCTCTAATATTTTTAAGACAAGAGATTTTCAGGATTTGTTGTTTGACCTGATTCCTGGGAGTTTCGTCTAATTTGCTCTACTACTTTCTTAAAACTTCAAAGAAGCTTTGGCTGTAAAGCTATTTTTTAACCTATTTTGAATATGCATGCCAAAAATCAATCATCGGCCTGCTATGTATATATGTGTAATAACATGTCTGTTTTAATTTGCAACAACATAGACTTTCAAAGGTTCTAGAAGCGCAAAAGATATTGACTCAAAGCGGAGATATGTAATTCTTGTAAAAAATTTTGATATGGTGAAATTTGTAAATGCTACTACTACTACTACTACTAACAACTCAATGCATCACTAAGCCGCTTGAGGCTAACATAGCTATGCACGCTCCTCCTCCATCGCAATCTGTTCAAAGCTTTCCTCCTTACACCTTATTAAAAAGTTCCAATTTCCTAGATGTGTGGCCTAAAAGGACGATCTGTGGCAATCCTTCATCCGCAAAATGTGTCCTACCCATCTCACTTCTCAACCTTTCTCTCATTTCATTTCTCGAACATTTAACAAATTCTCATCCGTCTTCCGAAGCACCCACGTTTCAGAAGTATATTTGACCACTTTCATCACTTTAGCTTCCAATATTCTGATCTTGATTTGCAGATGCATCTTCCTTTTCTTCCAAACTCCTTTCAGTGAAAAAACACCCTGGGCCTTCGTTATCCTTATTTTAACAGCTTCACTGCATCTATCATCTTTACTAATAATACTAACCAGATAATTAAAGCTATCGACTTCATAGAACTTCTCGTAACCCAACATCACCTCTTCTTCTTCATTTATTCCTGGTCTAAGCGACCCTGGTCTACTTAACAATAATTTTCAAACCTGTTTTTGCACCCTGAACTCTTAAAACCTCCAAAAATCATTCATTTCCTAATACTTCTATTCTAGAACACTCAAATCATGAGCATAATCCAAGTATAGAAAAGTTTCACCTTCCCATTTAATTCCATGCTCTCCCATAGCCTTTGCCGTGTTTCTTAGGATAAAGTCCGTCAAAATGATCCATATAAATGGCGATAGAATGCAACCCTGCTTAACGTCTGACTCAATACGAAACCACAGCATTTCCTACCTTAGCCGCAGCAATGTTGTTCTCGTATATAGTACTAATTACTTTAATGTATTTATCTGGTATACCTTACAAGGGATTGGCTGAAAACAAACGCTTGTTCATAATCTATAAAACTGAGAACGTCATGGTGTGTCCATTTTCATACTCTTTTGTCTTCGGCAATAACCCCTTATCCTGAAAAAAATTCAACTGTCTCTTTTTCTGTCTTTGGGAAATTCCAAATTATAATTTTATCATTCATTTTAGATCACCCGTTTCACACAACACGACTCTAACAACTGTTTTATGATCGTGTATCTCTCCCGCATCTGTCCCGGTTCCTAAAACCATTCTGTTTTTGTCTTAAAACTTTATCTTAGCATTTCAAAGTCTAAAAAGCATCATCATACTAAGTAACTTGCTTCCTACAGAAACCAAGCTTTCTTCTTTAATTACCACACTCACGTTCTGTACAACGGTACTCACAGATGAGGCTAAAAGGTAATGTGCTCATGGTGTATCTAACAAATTCTACTATTTTATAATACTGCACAGGTATGTATGTAGTGTCAGTTTGGGGGGGTTGGACCCACACCCCTTCTGATGCACTCTGTTGAGATAATGTGCAACTCCGTGTACATGCCTGTGTTATTGCGAATTAATAAAACTGGTAGAGGATTAAGAATAACTGCTTTGGTTTTTGACATTGGTAATGGTTTGACCGAAAGGAAGCAACAGTTCTTACTGCGACAGGATCAACGGGAAGTTCATTTAAAGGTTTTCCAATGCATAAATCTTTAATAGTAAACTTATGATCATATTAAACTTAAGATCAGCAGAAATAAATTCCTGTAATAATTCAAACTCGAAACGACCAGAAATTACTGTTAAAGAATAAATGAAACTCAAAATGAAAAGAAATTGAATAAACAATCATAGCAAACAAACTTACAACAGGAGGCTTACTAATATAAATTAATAAATAAATCTTAAAACGAGTAAAACTTAAATTGAATATCAAATCAAGTTTAAAACGAACAGAACCACTACAAATAAGAGTTTGACTACTGCCCCCTTCCCTAACTGTACAAGTCTAAAGCCCACTTTACTGAAGACTATATGTGTCTTGAACCGTCTTGGAAAGAACTAATAAAACTAAAATAAATATTTGAAATATAATGTTTAAGTTGTTGAAAGCTCATCAGTTCAAGATTTTATTACACTGTAATTTTTGTTATATGTAACTTATTATTTATTTATTATTTTATTTTTTTTATTCGTTTTCAGTAAAGCGCCAATGATGCAGTAGGATTTCGACTTTTAGATTTAGGGAAGGGGACAGTAACCAAACTCTTGCTTGTAGTAGTTTTTGTTCGTTTTAAGCTTAATTTGTATATTCAGTTTAGGTCTTACTCGTTTTAAGATTTATTTATTAGTTTAAATTAGTAACTGTTGTATGTTTGTTTGCTATGATTGTTTTATTTAATTTCTGTTCGTTTTGGGTTTCATTTATTCTTTAATAGTAATTTCTGGACGTTTTGAGTTTTAATTATTGTAGGAATTTATTTCTGATGATCTTAAGTTTAATATGGCCTTTACTTATATTTGAAAAATTCCTTTTCGAAATTTTTTTTCTAATTAATTTCCGTTCGTTTTTGATTGCCAAAGTTTCAAATTTTTCCTCATTCCCCATTTCAAAATCGAATTTTTTCTCGACATCAAAGTATCAAAGTAACAATATCTAAGTAACAAAATATCAAAGTAAATAAAGTATCAAAGGGATCAATGCAAAATTCATTTAAAGGATTTCCAATGTATAAATCTTAAAAATTTGGATCGAAAGTCAACTGAGACAACGATAAGGCATCTATTGCTACTTCAAGATTTGCATGTATGGTATGAAGGAGACTTACCAAGTGTGGAGAATAGAAGCGCATTTAATATTTCCAAACTGGTTGTCGCCTAATATTGGGAATAAATTTTACTTTAAGTTAATCTGTTAGAAGTTTCTCATGCCCCCTATAGAAAGCTGGAACAAGAGTAATAGGTAGGATACTTGTGAAACCTTTACAAATGCCCTTGACAATGGTAATGTCAATGTCAGTTTCATTTTTTATCAAGTTGGCTAAGCCTTTAGGGTAAGCAAATGAGCTATTTATGGAATTAGGAGGGGAGGGGGCTAGTTTCAGTTTATAGGTAGGTGCTTAATATAAAGTTTTTATGGTGGCAGTTATGGTCGTGAAAGCGGAAGTGGATTCAAATGTTGGAAGATGATGATGGCAATGGTGAGCTGTTGCATATGACATTGAACCTGGGTATATTGTTGGAAGTACTTCTGTTACTCAATTAACTTCACAAATGCTGTTGCTTTTCACACATAATAAAACATGTAATTCAAAATCAACTGAGAAAAAAAATGAGAAACTACAAAGACTAAGCGTGTGGTGGCCACCACATGATACCTTAATTGTAAATAGTTTTGTGACATAAAATTTACAGAAACCAAATAGACTAATCTGAATCTGGTATGTATGGGTCATTTGGGGGGTGGGGGAGCTACAAATTGGAAAAAACATAAAATAGTAAGTGAATTGTAGCAAAAAACGAAAGGAAATGTGAGAGAAAATCTCGGTTTCAGGGATAGAGGGCAGACCCTCCTCTTACACATGTGCCTATGTTTAAAAAAGTTTCAGCTATTAATTTTCCCTATTTCGATTTAAAAAGATAAAGAAAAATATCTATGAAAAAAATGTGATGCCTTTACAAACTAAAGATTTTCAGAATATTGCTAGTATTTTTTTTATATTTGTATAAAAAAGAACACCGTTTAAAATAAATTTATTTTTCACTAAAGCATAAATGTCACCCTGAGTTTGTGGGGTGATAGCGACCTTATTCTTGCTGGTAAAGTTAGAAACACTGACCAGCTTTCCAAATTATGCAGTAAATACAAAAGCGAAAGAGGCAAATATTGAGCTGCTGTATGCAAGGGCGGATCCAGGAATTCTTTACGGGGTGGGGCGCAAAATAGGTTGATCCAATAAACTTGCGTTAGGAGCAAGTTTAATTAACGCAAAATTGTGTTAATTTAGTAAATTACACTACTTTAGACTACATTAGGGGGGCACCCCCCTCGCCCCCCGGATCTGCCACTGGGTGCATGTGAAGGTCAATGACCTTGTTGTAATTAATGGCATATTTTGCCTCGTGAATGACCAAAATACTAAAAAAACTAACAAAAAACAGATGAACAAATAAACTTTCAAATGGGGATAAATCCATTTATTTAGACAGTGAAAAACAGGTAGAAAAGTCCAAATATGTCGATCACATATACAGCGACCGTCTTCAGTAGAAATACTAAAATAATAAAATTGAAACTAGCATATTTATCTACAACATATAAAGAAAGAAAAATGAGCTAAAATAGGTTTTTTTATAGGCCAATTGAAAGTACTAAAAAAACACAACAAAACGAATATTTCGAGAGGACGAACGCCTCTCTTCTTCAGCGCGAAACGAAATAATGTATCCAAAAACAAACGCGGAAAGTCAATGTGAAAAGAACCAAAAAACCAAAGAAAAAACCAAAAACTTAAAAGATGAATAAAATTCAATAATAGCCAAAAAATTAAAACCAAATACCTAACAACCCTAAAAGCGAGTTATTCGCCAATATCCGCGATTTGCACAAAATCCAAAAAATTTATGAACTGCCATCGACGGATACTAGCGAACAACTGAGAGAGAAAAGAAAACAATTCATCCACTCAAAAAACAAAACGAACCAGCAATTAAATAAGTTGGAGAACTATGTCATCTGACTTCGGATTTTAAGTAATGCATTTCTTGCAGACACCCTTTGAGACCTAAGGGGTCGGTCACGTGTTTAATTATGTGACTAGGAAAGTGGTTCAAGGTTTATTTCAGGGATTACTAAAGTATCGGCTTCTCTTTTGAGAAAACCGAAATATGACTCGTTTATTCTTAAATCACCAGAATCTCTGTTCAAAGCTAGACCTAAATAGTAGAGAGGGGGGTCCGACTCGTGTCACCCACCCTGCTGCCATCTACAATTTAGTTTAATGTTGACGGGACATAATTTATTCAAGGATTATCGATCGAGTCTAATGGGTGTGTCAAGGTCAATCGATCTGTTGTTGTTTGGCCACGTGCGAATGACATGAGGGGTGATTTACATAATGCTGACGGCACATAATTTATTCAAGGATTATCGATCGAGTCTAATGGGTGTGTCAAGGTCAATCGATCTGTTGTTGTTTGGCCACGTGCGAATGACATGCGGGGTGATTTACATAATCGATGGGGGAATTATTGATTCACGAGCGTGGGGAATTATGAAACAATATGGTCATAGAGTCCCTAGGGAGAAAGATTACGTAATGGGCTCAATGACCTCTTCCTTCAAGGTCGATTTATTTGATGTTTTTCTCGGCTAGCCTGGCCTGAGAACTTGATTTACATAATCGGTGGGGAAATTATTGATTCACGAAGGGGAGAATTATGAAACATTAAGGCTTCTTTAATCTTAGGTCTGAGGGATAAACGTTCTTTAGGTCAGAGAGAAAAATTAATATTCTATTTTTAAATAGGGCTTCACGAAGGGGAGAATTAAGAAACATTAAGGCTTCTTTAATCTTAGGTCTGTGGGATAAACGTTCATTAAGTCAGAGAGAAAAATTAATATTCTATTTTTAAATAGGGCTTCATTGATCTTTAATGTCAGGAATCATAAATGACATCACTTGTTATCTTGGAATTATGCGGGAGTCTAAAGAGATAGAAATTCTATTTTTAAATACGGCTTCACGGAGCTTTAAGTCGGAGAGGTAAATTGATATTCTAACGAAACCATAATAGTTTAGCTAGGAAAATTTATGAGATGAAGAGATTAACGTAGGAAAGGGTTTCCTAGAAATTTGAAATTAGCGCAGAGATGCCAAACAAAGGGAACACACAGAAATTACTTTTAGGGATTATTTGGGCGAAACGGTTTTAGACAGCTTATGGAATTATTTCGGCGAAACCGTTAGAGACGTTGATTTAAAAGATGATTTAAAAGATGATTTTTGAGTGTGGTCGTTATAATACACAAGTTCCATTGAACAGTGTCGTGAGGTCCACTACCCAACCCCCAAAGGGCCCCGATCGCCATACCCCGATCCAAAGGGTTCCAATCCCCATACCCCAATCCAGAAGGAACCCCCCGGTCCCCAAAGGTTCAGAGGGCTCCCACCGGCCCCCCAGACCCTCAAAGGCCCACCCCGGGCCCCCCAAAGGCCCATCGAGCTCCCAAAGGACCAACGGGGTCCCAAAGGCCCTACACCGGTCCCCAAATGTCCCCCAGGCCCACAACTGCCCCCCCCCCCGGACCCCCAAAGGCCCTCCATGTGCCCCAAAGACCCTCCCCCGGCCCCCAAAGGTCCACCGGGCTCCCAAAGGAGCAATCGGTCCTCAAGTGCCCCCCCAGACCCCCAAAGGCCCTCCCTGTGCCCCAAAGGCCCTCCCCCGGTCCCCAAAGATCCCCCGGGCCAGAGAAGCGCCGCCGGGATGCGCCATGGGCCAGGAAAGCGCCGCAGGATGTGGCGCAGGGACTCCCCTCCCCCTCCCCTCCCCTCCCCTCCCCTCCCCCTCCCCTCCTCCCCTCCCCTCCCCCTCCCCATTTTTTTAATATTTTTTGTGCATTGAGACACAGAAGGGACACCCTCCCCCAAGGGTCCCCCAAACACCCTCCCCGGGCCCCCTAAAGAGTCCCCTCTCCATTTTTTTAATACTTTTTTATGGCTTTATTATATCTTTTCTGAACAAGTTCCATTCATAATGTCATTCCTAAACCAATTTTCCAACCTCAAAGAGTCCCCTCCCCAATTTGTAAATACTTTCTTGAATTTTTTAACATGGTATTTTTTAACTTTTTACGTTCCGACCTTTCTCAAAGAGTCAAATTTAAAGTTCTATTCCAAATATTTTCCCGGAACAAGAAAAGTCCCAAGACATAAAAAATTTAATGTTCACTTCTAAATTTTTCCGTAGAAGATAGGAAAAGTTATACTATGATTGTGATTATTTTCTATGAAGATAGAAAGTTACACTTTAATTCTAAATTTTCTTAAATTCAGTTCTGACCATTCTCAAAGAGATGAAAAAAATTAAAGTTCTGTTCCAAATATTTTCCCGGAAGAAGAAAAGTTCAACTTCGATTCTGAATTTTCTCAATGAAAAAGAAATTAGACATTGATTAATTCTATTTTCCCAAAATAATATAAAATTTTCCACTTCAATTCAGATTTTTCTAAAAGAGATGAAAAATTTAAAATATTATTCCAAATTTTTCTTAGAAGATAGAAAAGATCAAGTTCTCTTCTGAATTTTACCAAAGAACACAATTCAATTCTAATTTCTCCAGAGAAAATAAAAAGCTTCCACTTCAGTTTTAAGTTTACCAAGACATAAAAAATTTAAAGTTCAGTTCTAAATTTTTCCTTAGAAGATAGGAATAGTTATACTTTGATTGTGATTATTTTCTATGAAGATAAAAAGTTTCACTTTAATTCTAAATTTTCTTAAATTCAGTTCCGACCTTTCTCAAAGAGATGAAAAAATTTAAAGTTCTGTTCAATATATTTTCTCGGAAGAAGAAAAGTTCAACTTCGATTCTGAATTTTCTCATTGAAAATGAAATATGTTATTGATCAATTCTATTTCTCCAAAATAATATAAAAATTTTCCACTTGAGTTCAGATTTTTCTCAAAGAGATGAAAAATTTAAAATACTATTCCAAATTTTTCTTAGAAGATAGAAAAGTTCAAGTTCTCTTCTGAATTTTACCAAAGAACACAATTCAATTCTAATTTCTCCAGAGAAAATAAAAAGCTGCCACTTCAGTTTTAAGTTCACCAAGACATAAAAAATTTAAAGTTCAGTTCTAAATTTTTCTGTAGAAGATAGGAAAAGTTATACTATGATTGTGATTATTTTCTATGAAGATAAAAAGTTTCACTTTAATTCTAAATTTTCTTAAATTCAGTTCCGACTTTTCACATAGAGATGAAAAAAATTTAAAGTTCTGTTCCAAATTTTTCATAGAATATTGGAAAAGTTATACTTTGATCGTGAATATTCAAGTTCTCTTCTGAATTTTACCAAAGAACACAATTCAATTCTAATTTCTCCAGAGAAAATAAAAAGCTGCCACTTCAGTTTTAAGTTCGCCATGACATAAAAAATTTAAAGTTCAGTTCTAAATTTCTACATAGAAGATAGGAAAAGTTATACTATGATTGTGATTATTTTCTATGAAGATTAAAAGTTTCACTTCAATTTTAAATTTTCTCAAAGAAGTGAAGAAAAGTTCAACTTCGATTCTGAATTTTCTCAATGAAAATGAAATAAGTTATTGATCATTTCTATTTTCCCAAAATAATATAAAAATTTTCCACTTCAGTTCAGATTTTTCTCAAACAGATGAAAAAATTTAAAATACTGTTCCAAATTTTTCATAGAAGATAGAAAAGTTCTTGTTCTCTTCTGAATTTTATCAAAGAACATAATTCATTTCTAATTTCTCCAGAGAAAATAAAAAGTTTCAATATCACTTTTAAGTTTACCAAGACATAAAAATTTAAAGTTCAATTCTAAATTTTTCCATAGAAGATAGGAAAATTTATACTATGATTGTGATTATTTTCCATGAAGATAAAAAGTTTCACTTTAATTCTAAATTTTATTAAATTCAATTCCGACCTTTCTCAAAGAGATGAAAAAAATTAAAGTTCTGTTCCAAATATTTTCCCGGAAGAAGAAAAGTTCAACTTTGATTCTGAATTTTCTCAATGAAAATGAAAAAGTTATTGATCAAATCTTTTTTCCCAAAATAATATAAAAATTTCCACTTCAGTTCAAATTTTTTTCTCAAAGAGATGAAGAAATTTAAAGTTCTGTTCCAAATTTTTCATAGAAGATAGGAAAAGTTATACTTTGATCGTGAATGTTCGAGTTCTATTCTGAATTTTACCAAAGAACACACTTCAATTCTAATTTCCCCAATAAAAAATTTAAAGTTCAATTCTAAATTTTTCCGTGGAAGATAGAAAAAGTAATACCATACGTGTGAATATTTTCCCGGAAGATAAAAAGTTCTAGTTCAATTTAAAATTTTCTCAACGAAGTGAAGAAGAATTCAAGTTCTCTTCTGAATTTTACCAAAGAACACAATTCAGTTCTAATTTCACCAGAGAAAATAAAAATCTTCCACTTCAGTTCTTTATTTCACAAAGACAAAGAAATTTAAAGTTCAATTCTAAATTTTTCGGTGGAAGATAGAAAAAGTAATACCATACTTGTGAATATTTTCCTGGAAGATAAAAAGTTCTAGTTCAATTTAAAATTTTCTCAACGAAGTGAAGGAAAGTTCAAGTTCTCTTCTGAATTTTCTCAATGAAAAAGAAATTAGTCATTGATCATTTCTATTTTTCCAAATAATATAAAAATTTTCCACTTTAGTTCAGATCTGGCTCGAAGAGATGAAAAATTTAAAATACTGTTCCAAATTTTTCACTGAAGATAAAAAAGTTCAAGTTCTCTTCGGAATTTTACCAAAGAACACAATTCAATTCTAATTTCTCCAGAGAAAATAAAAATCTTCCACTTCAGTTCTTTATTTCACAAAGACAAAGAAATTTAAAGTTCAATTCTAAATTTTTCGGTGGAAGATAGAAAAAGTAATACCATACTTGTGAATATTTTCCTGGAAGATAAAAAGTTCTAGTTCAATTTAAAATTCTCTCAACGAAGTGAAGAAAAGTTCAAGTTCTCTTCTGAACTTTACCAAAGAACACACTTCAATTCTAATTTCTCCAGAGAAAACAAAAATCTTCCACTTCAATTCTTTATTTCACAAAGACATAAAGAAATTTAAAGTTCATTTCTAATTTTTCGGTGGAAGATAGAAAAAGTAATACCATACTTGTGAATATTTTCACGGAAGATAAAAAGTTCTAGTTCAATTTAAAATTTTCTCAACGAAGTCAAGGAAAGTTCAAGTTCCCTTCTGAACTTTACCAAAGAACACACTTCAATTCTAATTTCTCCAGAGAAAACAAAAATCTTCCACTTCAGTTCTTTATTTCACAAAGACATAAAGAAATTTAAAGTTCAATTCTAAATTTTTAGGTGGAAGATAGAAAAAGTAATACCATACTTGTGATTATTTTCACAGAAGATAAAAAGTTCTAGTTCAATTTAAAATTTTCTCAACGAAGTGAAGAAAAGTTCAAGTTCTCTTCTGAACTTTACCAAAGAACACACTTCAATTCTAATTTCTCCAGAGAAAACAAAAATCTTCCACTTCAGTTCTTTATTTCACAAAGACATAAAGAAATTTAAAGTTCAATTCTAATTTTTCGGTGGAAGATAGAAAAAGTAATACCATACTTGTGAATATTTTCACGGAAGATAAAAAGTTCTAGTTCAATTTAAAATTTTCTCAACGAAGTCAAGAAAATTTCAAGTTCTCTTCTGAACTTTACCAGTGAACACACTTCAATTCTAATTTCTCCAGAGAAAACAAAAATCTTCCACTTCAGTTCTTTATTTCACAAAGACACAAAGAAATTTAAAGTTCAATTCTAAATTTTTCGGTGGGAGATAGAAAAATTAATACCATACTTGTGAGACTAAAAATGAAGATATTTATGCAGAGTTTCAACTAGCTATGGCTAAGTTTGCTAAAGACAAGCTATTTTCTTGCGAAAACACACAAAATCAGAAAAAATGTTCAATGTTCCTTTAGTACCTACGCAATTAGGCTTAAATGAAGATATTTATGCAGAGTTTCAACTAACTATGGCTAAGTTTGCTAAAGACAAGCTATTTTCTTGCGAAAACACACAAAATCAGAAAAAATGTTCAATGTTCCTTTAGTACCTACGCAATTAGGCTAAAAATGAAGATATTTATGCAGAGTTTTAACTAGCTATGGCTAAGTTTGCTAAAGACAAGCTATTTTCTTGCGAAAACACACAAAATCAGAAAAAATGTTCAATGTTCCTTTAGTACCTATGCAATTAGGCTAAAAATGAAGATATTTATGCAGAGTTTCAACTAGCTATGGCTAAGTTTGCTAAAGACAAGCTATTTTCGTGCGAAAACACACAAAATCAGAAAAAATGTTCTATGTTCCTTTAGTACCTATGCAATTAGGCTTAAATGAAGATATTTATGCAGAGTTTCAACTAACTATGGCTAAGTTTGCTAAGGACAAGCTATTTTCCTGCGAAAACACAAACAAAATCAGAAAAAATGTTCAATGTTCCTTTAGTACCTATGCAATTAGGCTAAAAATGAAGATATTTATGCAGAGTTTCAACTAGCTATGGCTAAGTTTGCTAAAGACAAGCTATTTTCGTGCGAAAACACACAAAATCAGAAAAAATGTTCAATGTTCCTTTAGTACCTATGTAATTAGGCTGAAATGAAGATATTTATGCAGAGTTTCAACTATCTATGGCTAAGTTTGCTAAAGACAAGCTATTTTCTTGCGAAAACACAAACAAAATCAGAAAAAATGTTCAATGTTCCTTTAGTACCTACGCAATTAGGATAAAAATGAAGATATTTATGCAGAGTTTCAACTAACTATGGCTAAGTTTGCTAAAGACAAGCTATTTTCGTGCGAAAACACACAAAATCAGAAAAAAATGTTCAATGTTCCTTTAGTACCTATGCAATTAGGCTAAAAATGAAGATATTTATGCAGAGTTTCAACTAACTATGGCTAAGTTTGCTAAAGACAAGCTATTTTCGTGCGAAAACACACAAAATCAGAAAAAATGTTCAATGTTCCTTTAGTACCTATGTAATTAGGCTGAAATGAAGATATTTATGCAGAGTTTCAACTATCTATGGCTAAGTTTGCTAAAGACAAGCTATTTTCTTGCGAAAACACAAACAAAATCAGAAAAAATGTTCAATGTTCCTTTAGTACCTACGCAATTAGGATAAAAATGAAGATATTTATGCACTGTTTCAACTAGCTATGGCTAAGTTTGCTAAAGACAAGCTATTTTCTTGCGAAAACACACAAAATGAGAAAAAATATTGTTAGGTTAGGTTAAGTTAGATTAGGTTAGGTTAGCCTACGTACGCGCGCATATAGGTTAGGTTAGGTTGGATTAAGTTAGGTTAGGTTAGGTTAGATTAAGTTAGGTTAGGTTAAGTTAGGTTAGGCTAGGTTAGCCTACGTACGCGCGCGTACGTAGGCTAACGTAGGCTAAGGTTAGGTTAAGTTAGGTTAGGCTAGGTTAGCCTACGTACGCGCGCGTACGTAGGCTAACCTAGCCTAACCTAACTTAACCTAACCTAACTTAATCTAACCTAACCTAACCTAACTTAATCCAACCTAACCTAACCTATATGCGCGCGTACGTAGGCTAACCTAACCTAATCTAACTTAACCTAACCTAACAATATTTTTTCTGATTTTGTGTGTTTTCGCAAGAAAATAGCTTGTCTTTAGCAAACTTAGCCATAGCTAGTTGAAACAGTGCATAAATATCTTCATTTTTATCCTAATTGCGTAGGTACTAAAGGAACATTGAACATTTTTTCTGATTTTGTTTGTGTTTTCGCAAGAAAATAGCTTGTCTTTAGCAAACTTAGCCATAGATAGTTGAAACTCTGCATAAATATCTTCATTTCAGCCTAATTACATAGGTACTAAAGGAACATTGAACATTTTTTCTGATTTTGTGTGTTTTCGCACGAAAATAGCTTGTCTTTAGCAAACTTAGCCATAGTTAGTTGAAACTCTGCATAAATATCTTCATTTTTAGCCTAATTGCATAGGTACTAAAGGAACATTGAACATTTTTTTCTGATTTTGTGTGTTTTCGCACGAAAATAGCTTGTCTTTAGCAAACTTAGCCATAGTTAGTTGAAACTCTGCATAAATATCTTCATTTTTATCCTAATTGCGTAGGTACTAAAGGAACATTGAACATTTTTTCTGATTTTGTTTGTGTTTTCGCAAGAAAATAGCTTGTCTTTAGCAAACTTAGCCATAGATAGTTGAAACTCTGCATAAATATCTTCATTTCAGCCTAATTACATAGGTACTAAAGGAACATCGAACATTTTTTCTGATTTTGTGTGTTTTCGCACGAAAATAGCTTGTCTTTAGCAAAATTAGCCATAGCTAGTTGAAACTCTGCATAAATATCTTCATTTTTAGCCTAATTGCATAGGTACTAAAGGAACATTGAACATTTTTTCTGATTTTGTTTGTGTTTTCGCAAGAAAATAGCTTGTCCTTAGCAAACTTAGCCATAGTTAGTTGAAACTCTGCATAAATATCTTCATTTAAGCCTAATTGCATAGGTACTAAAGGAACATAGAACATTTTTTCTGATTTTGTGTGTTTTCGCACGAAAATAGCTTGTCTTTAGCAAACTTAGCCATAGCTAGTTGAAACTCTGCATAAATATCTTCATTTTTAGCCTAATTGCATAGGTACTAAAGGAACATTGAACATTTTTTCTGATTTTGTGTGTTTTCGCAAGAAAATAGCTTGTCTTTAGCAAACTTAGCCATAGCTAGTTAAAACTCTGCATAAATATCTTCATTTTTAGCCTAATTGCGTAGGTACTAAAGGAACATTGAACATTTTTTCTGATTTTGTGTGTTTTCGCAAGAAAATAGCTTGTCTTTAGCAAACTTAGCCATAGTTAGTTGAAACTCTGCATAAATATCTTCATTTAAGCCTAATTGCGTAGGTACTAAAGGAACATTGAACATTTTTTCTGATTTTGTGTGTTTTCGCAAGAAAATAGCTTGTCTTTAGCAAACTTAGCCATAGCTAGTTGAAACTCTGCATAAATATCTTCATTTTTAGTCTCACAAGTATGGTATTAATTTTTCTATCTCCCACCGAAAAATTTAGAATTGAACTTTAAATTTCTTTGTGTCTTTGTGAAATAAAGAACTGAAGTGGAAGATTTTTGTTTTCTCTGGAGAAATTAGAATTGAAGTGTGTTCACTGGTAAAGTTCAGAAGAGAACTTGAAATTTTCTTGACTTCGTTGAGAAAATTTTAAATTGAACTAGAACTTTTTATCTTCCGTGAAAATATTCACAAGTATGGTATTACTTTTTCTATCTTCCACCGAAAAATTAGAATTGAACTTTAAATTTCTTTATGTCTTTGTGAAATAAAGAACTGAAGTGGAAGATTTTTGTTTTCTCTGGAGAAATTAGAATTGAAGTGTGTTCTTTGGTAAAGTTCAGAAGAGAACTTGAACTTTTCTTCACTTCGTTGAGAAAATTTTAAATTGAACTAGAACTTTTTATCTTCTGTGAAAATAATCACAAGTATGGTATTACTTTTTCTATCTTCCACCGAAAAATTTAGAATTGAACTTTAAATTTCTTTATGTCTTTGTGAAATAAAGAACTGAAGTGGAAGATTTTTGTTTTCTCTGGAGAAATTAGAATTGAAGTGTGTTCTTTGGTAAAGTTCAGAAGGGAACTTGAACTTTCCTTGACTTCGTTGAGAAAATTTTAAATTGAACTAGAACTTTTTATCTTCCGTGAAAATATTCACAAGTATGGTATTACTTTTTCTATCTTCCACCGAAAAATTAGAAATGAACTTTAAATTTCTTTATGTCTTTGTGAAATAAAGAATTGAAGTGGAAGATTTTTGTTTTCTCTGGAGAAATTAGAATTGAAGTGTGTTCTTTGGTAAAGTTCAGAAGAGAACTTGAACTTTTCTTCACTTCGTTGAGAGAATTTTAAATTGAACTAGAACTTTTTATCTTCCAGGAAAATATTCACAAGTATGGTATTACTTTTTCTATCTTCCACCGAAAAATTTAGAATTGAACTTTAAATTTCTTTGTCTTTGTGAAATAAAGAACTGAAGTGGAAGATTTTTATTTTCTCTGGAGAAATTAGAATTGAATTGTGTTCTTTGGTAAAATTCCGAAGAGAACTTGAACTTTTTTATCTTCAGTGAAAAATTTGGAACAGTATTTTAAATTTTTCATCTCTTCGAGCCAGATCTGAACTAAAGTGGAAAATTTTTATATTATTTGGAAAAATAGAAATGATCAATGACTAATTTCTTTTTCATTGAGAAAATTCAGAAGAGAACTTGAACTTTCCTTCACTTCGTTGAGAAAATTTTAAATTGAACTAGAACTTTTTATCTTCCAGGAAAATATTCACAAGTATGGTATTACTTTTTCTATCTTCCACCGAAAAATTTAGAATTGAACTTTAAATTTCTTTGTCTTTGTGAAATAAAGAACTGAAGTGGAAGATTTTTATTTTCTCTGGTGAAATTAGAATTGAATTGTGTTCTTTGGTAAAATTCAGAAGAGAACTTGAATTCTTCTTCACTTCGTTGAGAAAATTTTAAATTGAACTAGAACTTTTTATCTTCCGGGAAAATATTCACACGTATGGTATTACTTTTTCTATCTTCCACCGAAAAATTTAGAATTGAACTTTAAATTTTTTATTGGGGAAATTAGAATTGAAGTGTGTTCTTTGGTAAAATTCAGAATAGAACTCGAACATTCACGATCAAAGTATAACTTTTCCTATCTTCTATGAAAAATTTGGAACAGAACTTTAAATTTCTTCATCTCTTTGAGAAAAAAATTTGAACTGAAGTGGAAATTTTTATATTATTTTGGGAAAAAAGATTTGATCAATAACTTTTTCATTTTCATTGAGAAAATTCAGAATCAAAGTTGAACTTTTCTTCTTCCGGGAAAATATTTGGAACAGAACTTTAATTTTTTTCATCTCTTTGAGAAAGGTCGGAATTGAATTTAATAAAATTTAGAATTAAAGTGAAACTTTTTATCTTCATGGAAAATAATCACAATCATAGTATAAATTTTCCTATCTTCTATGGAAAAATTTAGAATTGAACTTTAAATTTTTATGTCTTGGTAAACTTAAAAGTGATATTGAAACTTTTTATTTTCTCTGGAGAAATTAGAAATGAATTATGTTCTTTGATAAAATTCAGAAGAGAACAAGAACTTTTCTATCTTCTATGAAAAATTTGGAACAGTATTTTAAATTTTTTAATCTGTTTGAGAAAAATCTGAACTGAAGTGGAAAATTTTTATATTATTTTGGGAAAATAGAAATGATCAATAACTTATTTCATTTTCATTGAGAAAATTCAGAATCGAAGTTGAACTTTTCTTCACTTCTTTGAGAATATTTAAAATTGAAGTGAAACTTTTAATCTTCATAGAAAATAATCACAATCATAGTATAACTTTTCCTATCTTCTATGTAGAAATTTAGAACTGAACTTTAAATTTTTTATGTCATGGCGAACTTAAAACTGAAGTGGCAGCTTTTTATTTTCTCTGGAGAAATTAGAATTGAATTGTGTTCTTTGGTAAAATTCAGAAGAGAACTTGAATATTCACGATCAAAGTATAACTTTTCCAATATTCTATGAAAAATTTGGAACAGAACTTTAAATTTTTTTCATCTCTGTGTGAAAAGTCGGAACTGAATTTAAGAAAATTTAGAATTAAAGTGAAACTTTTTATCTTCATAGAAAATAATCACAATCATAGTATAACTTTTCCTATCTTCTACAGAAAAATTTAGAACTGAACTTTAAATTTTTTATGTCTTGGTGAACTTAAAACTGAAGTGGCAGCTTTTTATTTTCTCTGGAGAAATTAGAATTGAATTGTGTTCTTTGGTAAAATTCAGAAGAGAACTTGAACTTTTCTATCTTCTAAGAAAAATTTGGAATAGTATTTTAAATTTTTCATCTCTTTGAGAAAAATCTGAACTCAAGTGGAAAATTTTTATATTATTTTGGAGAAATAGAATTGATCAATAACATATTTCATTTTCAATGAGAAAATTCAGAATCGAAGTTGAACTTTTCTTCTTCCGAGAAAATATATTGAACAGAACTTTAAATTTTTTCATCTCTTTGAGAAAGGTCGGAACTGAATTTAAGAAAATTTAGAATTAAAGTGAAACTTTTTATCTTCATAGAAAATAATCACAATCAAAGTATAACTATTCCTATCTTCTAAGGAAAAATTTAGAACTGAACTTTAAACTTTTTATGTCTTGGTAAACTTAAAACTGAAGTGGAAGCTTTTTATTTTCTCTGGAGAAATTAGAATTGAATTGTGTTCTTTGGTAAAATTCAGAAGAGAACTTGATCTTTTCTATCTTCTAAGAAAAATTTGGAATAATATTTTAAATTTTTCATCTCTTTTAGAAAAATCTGAATTGAAGTGGAAAATTTTATATTATTTTGGGAAAATAGAATTAATCAATGTCTAATTTCTTTTTCATTGAGAAAATTCAGAATCGAAGTTGAACTTTTCTTCTTCCGGGAAAATATTTGGAACAGAACTTTAATTTTTTTCATCTCTTTGAGAATGGTCAGAACTGAATTTAAGAAAATTTAGAATTAAAGTGTAACTTTCTATCTTCATAGAAAATAATCACAATCATAGTATAACTTTTCCTATCTTCTACGGAAAAATTTAGAAGTGAACATTAAATTTTTTATGTCTTGGGACTTTTCTTGTTCCGGGAAAATATTTGGAATAGAACTTTAAATTTGACTCTTTGAGAAAGGTCGGAACGTAAAAAGTTAAAAACTACCATGTTAAAAAATTCAAGAAAGTATTTACAAATTGGGGAGGGGACTGTTTGAGGTTGGAAAATTGGTTTAGGAATGACATTATGAATGGAACTTGTTCAGAAAAGATATAATAAAGCCATAAAAAAGTATTAAAAAAATGGAGAGGGGACTCTTTAGGGGGCCCGGGGAGGGTGTTTGGGGGACCCTTGGGGGAGGGTGTCCCTTCTGTGTCTCAATGCACAAAAAATATTAAAAAAATGGGGAGGGGGAGGGGAGGGGAGGAGGGGAGGGGGAGGGGAGGGGAGGGGGAGGGGAGGGGGAGGGGAGTCCCTGCGCCACATCCTGCGGCGCTTTCCTGGCCCATGGCGCATCCCGGCGGCGCTTCTCTGGCCCGGGGGATCTTTGGGGACCGGGGGAGGGCCTTTGGGGCACAGGGAGGGCCTTTGGGGGTCTGGGGGGGCACTTGAGGACCGATTGCTCCTTTGGGAGCCCGGTGGACCTTTGGGGGCCGGGGGAGGGTCTTTGGGGCACATGGAGGGCCTTTGGGGGTCCGGGGGGGCAGTTGTGGGCCTGGGGGACATTTGGGGACCGGTGTAGGGCCTTTGGGACCCCGTTGGTCCTTTGGGAGCTCGATGGGCCTTTGGGGGGCCCGGGGTGGGCCTTTGAGGGTCTGGGGGGCCGGTGGGAGCCCTCTGAACCTTTGGGGACCGGGGGGTTCCTTCTGGATTGGGGTATGGGGATTGGAACCCTTTGGATCGGGGTATGGCGATCGGGGCCCTTTGGGGGTTGGGTAGTGGACCTCACGACACTGTTCAATGGAACTTGTGTATTATAACGACCACACTCAAAAATCATCTTTTAAATCATCTTTTAAATCAACGTCTCTAACGGTTTCGCCGAAATAATTCCATAAGCTGTCTAAAACCGTTTCGCCCAAATAATCCCTAAAAGTAATTTCTGTGTGTTCCCTTTGTTTGGCATCTCTGCGCTAATTTCAAATTTCTAGGAAACCCTTTCCTACGTTAATCTCTTCATCTCATAAATTTTCCTAGCTAAACTATTATGGTTTCGTTAGAATATCAATTTACCTCTCCGACTTAAAGCTCCGTGAAGCCGTATTTAAAAATAGAATTTCTATCTCTTTAGACTCCCGCATAATTCCAAGATAACAAGTGATGTCATTTATGATTCCTGACATTAAAGATCAATGAAGCCCTATTTAAAAATAGAATATTAATTTTTCTCTCTGACTTAATGAACGTTTATCCCACAGACATAAGATTAAAGAAGCCTTAATGTTTCTTAATTCTCCCCTTCGTGAAGCCCTATTTAAAAATAGAATATTAATTTTTCTCTCTGACCTAAAGAACGTTTATCCCTCAGACCTAAGATTAAAGAAGCCTTAATGTTTCATAATTCTCCCCTTCGTGAATCAATAATTTCCCCACCGATTATGTAAATCAAGTTCTCAGGCCAGGCTAGCCGAGAAAAACATCAAATAAATCGACCTTGAAGGAAGAGGTCATTGAGCCCATTACGTAATCTTTCTCCCTAGGGACTCTATGACCATATTGTTTCATAATTCCCCACGCTCGTGAATCAATAATTCCCCCATCGATTATGTAAATCACCCCGCATGTCATTCGCACGTGGCCAAACAACAACAGATCGATTGACCTTGACACACCCATTAGACTCGATCGATAATCCTTGAATAAATTATGTGCCGTCAGCATTATGTAAATCACCCCTCATGTCATTCGCACGTGGCCAAACAACAACAGATCGATTGACCTTGACACACCCATTAGACTCGATCGATAATCCTTGAATAAATTATGTCCCGTCAACATTAAACTAAATTGTAGATGGCAGCAGGGGT
The DNA here is from genome assembly GCA_027921565.1 of Artemia sinica. Taxonomy (NCBI): domain Eukaryota; kingdom Metazoa; phylum Arthropoda; class Branchiopoda; order Anostraca; family Artemiidae; genus Artemia; species Artemia sinica. The sequence goes on along the minus strand of CM051261.1, from coordinate 34,099,112 downwards.
GGGTGACACGAGTCGGACCCCCCTCTCTACTCTAAATATTGGTATTTATAAATTTCAACAGCTTCTCTGTAGTGCTGGACAATACCTTTGTCATGCGAAATTAGGCTAGCTTGATTAAACAAAATAGTATGGTCTGGTTTTTCAAAAATGTGCTCTGCAAGGGCAGAGTCAAAATTTTCTGTTTTTTTCCGCTTTTTAAGTGTATTATTAATTGAACTAGAGTGCTGAGTTAATCTATCCGTTAGTCGCTGATCAGTTCTTCCGATATACCAAAGACCACACGAACAAGGAATTCTGTAGACACCGGAGTTTTCACCTATCGGGATAGGGTCTTTACCTTGATAAATTTGGGACCTGATAGTTTTTCTGGGTCTATAATAAGTGTAAATGTTATTTTTTCTTAGATGTTTTGAAATGTGGTCTGAAACCCCTTTAACGTACAGGAGACCAAGATAAACTAAATTTTCCCTTTGATTTGTGTTTTCTGTGGAACTATCCAATAATCTTTTAATGCGTTTTGCAATTACAGAATTTATTAAACTAATTGGATACCCATTTCCAAATAAAATATCTCAGAGGTGGTTGAGCTCTAAATCCAAGAAGCGTGATGAACAAACTTTCAATGCTGTATCAACTAGAGAAGTGACAACTCCTCTTTTCACAGCAGGAGAATGATTAGAGGAATAATTTAAGTAACGGTCATTACGTGTTGGTTTTCTATAAACACTAAACTCGAAACATGTATCATTTCGGTGCACCAGAACATCTAAGAAAGGAAGACGCCTCTCTATCTCTGATTCCTGAGTAAATTTAAGTTTTGGATCCAAGGAGTTGAGCAAGTGAAGAAAAGAACCCAGAGACTCGTCACCATGCTCCCACAAATAAAAAATATCATCTTTAAAACGAACCCAAAATTCAGGTTTACAAAAACTTTGCAAAATAGCTCTTTCTTCAAGGTCTTCCATGACGATATCAGCCTGTATTTGAGAAAGGGGGGCACCCATTGAAAGCCCATATTTCTGTCTATAAAAAATGCCTCTATAATGGAAGTAAAAAGAAGTTCTGTTACAAAGTGCTGTAAGAGAAAGAAGTGTCTGATTCGAAAGAGTAGATTTTCCTGATATAGATGGGTTAGAATTAAGTTTATGCTCCAAAATCATTTCGGCCTTTTGAGGATCACAATTGGTATACATTGAATCTGCATCAAAACTGCCAGTTCTTGTATTTGGTTTAACCGAAACATGCTTTACCTTGGAAACAAAATCAGCGGAATTTTTAATATAGGATTTTTGAGCCTGGATTAGTGGGCGAAATACAACTGATAAGAATTTCCCTATTTTTGCTGTAGGAGAATTAAAAGAAGAAACAATGGGTCGCATCCGCGTGGGTAAAACCTTTTGTACAATTGATGTGTAATTTCACCTTTTCCTTTTAGATAAGAAAGCTCTTTTCGGACTTCCTGGACAAATTTTTCTGTGGGATCGGTAGCTAATTGTTCATATGTGTTAGAATCATTTAAAATTTCTCTGAATTTTTTGTCGTAATCATCTAAATCTAATAAAACAACAGTATTACCTTTATCGGCTTTCGTAATAATCCTGGAATGATCTTTATGTAGTGCGTGTGAGACCAAGTGTTCATTTTTACTAAAATTTTTTAAATTTGGATTATTAACAGAAGGCGAATCCAACAAAGTATCAACAAATTGTGATCTAACCTCAGCAATCTCTCCAATATCCGCACGAGAGTCATGAAATGCCCCCTCTGTGTTCGTGATAATTTCACTATAAGGTATTTTTGAATACCTTAGGGTGCTAGAATAGGTTTGAAAATTAATGTTAAGAAGACTAAGTCACTAAGGCTAGGAATAAGTGAAGATGAAAAGGTGAAGTTGGGTAATGAAAAGATTGATCAGGTGGACAGCTTCACTTATTTTGGTAGTATTATTAGTAAAGATGGTGGAAGCAGTGAAGATGTCAAAAGAAGAATAGCCAAGGCTCAGGGTGTTTTTTCACAGTTAAAAAAAGTATGGAAGAATAGGAAGATAAGTCTGCAAACCAAGATTAGAATATTAGAAGCTACAGTGATGACAGTGGTCAAATATGGCTCTGAAGCATGGGCGCTCCGAAAAGCGGATGAAGATTTGCTAGATGTTTTCCAGAGAAGTTGCTTAAGGATTGTTCTGGGTACCCGGCTGACTGACCGTATTTCAAACAAAAGGCTATATGAAAAATGTGGTTAATTACCGCCCTCTAGGGCTATAATGAAAGAACAACTCCAAACAAAAGGGCTATAATGAAAGAACAACTATCGAAAATTTCAATCCTTTCGACAGAACCTGAATTTGCTCTGTTGTAAGGGGCGTGGAGTTGAGATTTATCACAGCAGGGCCAGGATACGCATTTGGGACAAAAGGTGGATTATAAGAGAGTTTTTCCAATTTTAGACGGTGTAATTTCTCAGAAAGTCTTTGTCTAGAAATCCTAAAATCATGCTTAAAAGAATTTTCAGCAATAGCCTTAATTTGATGAAAATCAGCATAAGAAAGCGTACATAATATTTCTCGCTCTAGCCTGAAAATATCCTGATTTAACCGGTAGCGCTTGCTTTTGCAATGTCTAATAACATGATTCAAAATACCGAACCCTCTACGTTCTGTATATAGTCCAGGACTTTTAGCTCAAAAAAGTGTCGAACCCGGACAAAATTGCAATATAAACGAAAATGGTACCAAAATGATCAGAAAAACATTCTGTACAACATACTAAAAGTCCCCATAAATCCGAGTGGGGCGAGTACCCGAAAAACAGGGGAAAAGGGGGAAATGCGGGGGAAATTGGGAAAAATGCCGAACATGCCCAGAAAATAGTTCAAAGTGAGTTTTCTGGGGCTTTCCCATACGCTGATCACGAAACTGACATATAAAATTCAGTATAGAATAAAAGTACTACGGAAAACGGGGGGAACAGGGGGAAGAGGGGAAAAAATTTAAAAATACAGGGTAGGGGTAGAAAGCACTTTGAAATATGTTTTCTGGGGTCTTTCTATCTGCTGATCCCGAAACTGACATCTAAAATGAAATAAAGAACATGAGCCCCACCATAACGGGGGAAAAGGGGGAAAGAGGGGAAGAAAAGGGACAATTGAAGTCAGGGGTAGAAATCAGTTTGAAATGTGTTTTCTGGGGTTTTCCAATCTGCTGATCACGAAACTGACACCTAAAATGAAGGAAAGAAAACGAGAACCATGAAAACCGAACAAAACTGGAGGAAATAACGGAAAAGGGGAAGGGAAGCCTGACTCCTGAGCCAGCTGCTAATGGCTAATAAGTAGGCCTATGGACAAAATAACTCGCTTAAGTATCAAACTTTTACTTTCTTGAATCACAGACATTTCTTACAACCATTTGAATTACTAAACATAAAGAAAACCACCGCTTGGCAGTGATCACAGTATAAAACTTCAGCTTTTATAGGTAAAATTTGTACTTCCGAAGGCAATATCGTTGAATAAAAAACTAAAAAAAGAACTTCAGTAACTATAGGTAAAATCTGCACTTTTTAAGGCAGTAGAGTTGACTTGAAAAACACAGCATTGATGTCACTAGTCGAGCTCCTCGTCTTCGACAATCTCGTTGTCCCTGTTCAAACAGTTGATACCTGACATTCTCCGCACGCGAACGTACACGCTAATCCATTTTTCTTGCAGCTGCATCGCGAGTTCTCGCAGCCTGTCTTACAGTTGCATCTCACGACACTCAAAAGAGTCTGAGGTGCGGGCAACAAATCGGTCATCACAGGTGAGTATTTATGGTCTCTGAGGACCCAACCCCAGTCAGCCGGGTTGAGGACAGCTGGTTCCCCTTTCCAACGGGATACCTGGAGGCGCACTCGCTGGGAGTGGAATGAAGCTGCAGCTTCGGTTGGCGGAAGCCTTTCAGGCTTAACAAACGCCGTAGTATTTGACGAAGAAACTTTTTCCAAGAAAATTCGATAGGTCTGTAATAGGTCTAATTGCAAACAAATTTCCAATGAAAGTGGCAAAGCCTTCAGTGTCTTCTAATTGCAAACCAAATGTTGAGTTTATAGATGTTTACTGGGTTGGTTTCATTTCCCCATATATACGACGTATTTTCGACATAACACCTTTAAATTAGGTGTTGCTTTCTTAGACCACACGGTCTAAGAAAACACGTATTTTCGACATGACACCTATAAATTAGGTGTTGTTTTCTTTGACCATAATTTGGGCAAGATTAAAGAAGAAAATTTACATCAAGAACTTTGAATGAACTTTGTCAATGAACTCTCTCTGAAAATAATCTAGTGAATAATCCGGAAGTTCATTATTTTGTGAATGACCCGAAAAGTTATTTATTTTGTTGTATATAAATATCCTAGTTTCAATTTTATTATTTTAGTATTTCTACTGAAGACGGTCGCTGTATATGTGATCGAAATATTTGGACTTTTGTACCTGTTTTTTCACTGTCTAAATAAATGGATTTATCTCCATTTGAAAGTTTGTTTGTTCGTCTTAGGTGTTATGTCGAAAAAAAAAACAGACATTTAGCCGTTCCTCAAACCACACAGTATGGTGATATTGAGTTACGAGCCTGAAGATTTATTTCCGTTTTGTATTATTGTCACACTTGTTTTCAAAGTGTGGGATTACAATTTTATTAAAAATCAAAATTAAATAAGTCTATATCAAAAATTCTGTTCTTAATTTGGCGAGTTGAACACTGCTCAACTTTCAAGCGTCAAATTTATGATTGACCAGTCAGAGTAAAAATTAAAGTCTCACTTTTTGGGAGTTACAAAATATCTAACCTTAGAATGGCAGTTTCTCTGTCTGTAAGATGTATCGGACAACCGATACAAAGACATAGTATTTGTGGGTAATAATTAATTATTATTGAATTATAATTAATTAATTAGTATAAATTATTATTGTTGCATGCTTTTCGAGCCAGCTTTTGGCCTCTTCAAATTCTCATTTTTGTGGTGTAAGTTTGCCGTTAAAATAAATGAAAAACATATCATTCATAAATCTTGGCTCTTTTATCTTCAGTTGTGGCTCTGGAATTACTTGGAAGCCAATATCACAGCAGTAGCGGTTCTGATCTCTCTTTTGCCCAGGGCAAAGTCTTGATTAGACCCACCCCCTGTCTTTCAAAAATTTCCAGGCCAAATTTTAACAAAATTTTCATTTATTAACAAAATTTTCATTTATTAGCAAAACTTGAATACAAAATATCACAAAAAAACATTAAAATTAATTAAATTCGCTCCATTTCCTTTTATTTTCAGAGAATGGTGATGAAGATATGGGAAAAATGAAAATTTCATATTGAATTTGCTCATAGTCTGCTTACTGATAACTGTGTCCTCTACTTTATTAAAAAAAAAAATTGAATTAAAAAAAAAAAAAAATACAAAGTGATTTAACCGTTAGATTTATAACCATTTTTTATTTGATATTTTTCGCCCTTAAAATATCTGCACCCGAGGCAAGTGCCCCCTCTGTCCTGCCCCAAGACCGCCTTTGCATCACCGTGCCCATTTTTCAATTTTTTAGCACACCGCAACAAAAAAATTTTCAATGTTGCTGCAGAACTTTGACTTCAAAGTCTAAATAACCCGGGTATAAAGGAGTCGATCCTTATCTTTTAGCATTTTATTGCCATGTTGGTGAAGTCCATTGATATGACATTTAACTGAAAATAAATAAAAAAAGCAAGTTTTTTTTAACTGAAAGTAAGGAGCAACATTAAAATTTAAAACGAACTGAAATTATTCCGTATGTGAAAGGGGATGTCCCCTCCGCAACGCAAGGCTCTTTACGCTAAAGTTTTTTATCGTTTTAAAAAGTAAAGTTGTGTGACAGAGTCATTTATATATATGAAATCAGCAAAAAATCTGATTCTATTGATGTATCTATTGGTATCAAAATTCCGGTTTTTAGAGTTTCGGTTACTATTGAGCCGGATCGCTCCTTACCTATAGTTCGTTACCACGAACTGTTTGATTTGTCGTTGTTATATTCTAATTGAAACATTGATATAACGTATAGTTAAGACCCAGTGACTATATTTTTTCGTAAAAAAAAGGAGGAGGGGGATTCGTCGAAGTAAAATAAAAAAGCACTAGATCGGTATAGAAAGTTCACTCGTTGCAAAAATCGCAAACATTAACTCTGGGCCAATGCCTGGAATTCCTTGGTAAGTGGTTACTATAAGTCGAAGGTGGGAGGACATCAAAACTCTCTTTTGATCTTCGACTTTCAAACTGATATCCTAGAAATTGAAACATTCGTTGGCCTATTTACTTGAGCCATGGGAAACTCAAAATCACTGATCTATTTTTGACAGAACCTTTATCTCTCTTGTCTTAAATGTGATTGGTTAGAGACGAGATTCTCATAACTTCTACAATCTCAAATTTCTTGAATCTTTTTAGCTTCCTAGGGATAAGTAAATCTGGGTGTCATATTCCATAACCTGTCTGCAACTAAACGGTTGTGAATATCATTGTTAGAACAAAAGGTACAGTTTAACAATAGACTAAGTTCTCATGCATTTTGTCCTAAGACTAGTACAAGTCTTTTCTAATGAATAAAACATTCGATAATTACTTTTTGTTTCAGACGTATGGAATTTCGAAACTCTATTTTAAAATAGGTTTAAAAATCTGAATTTTAGAGGCAGAGGAACAACAGGAAATGGTCTCTGGTGGATAATCCAGATTTGAAAGTAAATCAAAACCCAAGTATTGAGTCAATTAAAGCCTATACCATAAGTTAATAACGCCTATGGTGTATTTTATTTAATTTTGAAATTGAATTGTACGCACAAATTTTTCTGTTGTTTTTGAAAAATTTGGATGGTGCCTAGATTCCATACATCCCTCTTACATTATAACTGGACTCTTACTCAAAGATTGCTTAATATCTTGCTGCTAGGCAAGTGTCTTAAGACTAAAAAAGGGTAGGAACGTAAGGATATTGGGCACATGTAAAATAGGGGGTAGAGACATCATAAAAAAGCAATTGTTAAATGGGAAATGTCATATGTGATCGAACATTAATAAATTTGGATCCTATTGGATCCAAACTTTCTTAATTGTGATTTTTCCGGAACTGTTGATTTCAAGGGGGGATGAAAGTGGACTTTGAAAGTGACAACATAAGAAAGAAGGACAACTGTTTCCCTTGCCTTCGCCTCACCGGTCTTTCAACAGTTTTATTTCATTTTACTGAATATCTGTTACTATGGATTGATAGTATCTGCGGAAATTGCATTGGTCGGTATTGTGTAGACTGCTGTTTCAACATTTTAAGGTGAGATATATCAAATAAAATTTTCAAAAGGGATTTTGAATAGTATTGTCACCAGAACAAAATGCTCAAAATCTTGATAAAATCACCGAATTGCATGTTAAAACTGCTCTATATTTTTTTTGCACATCTAAGGTCAAAGCAATAATAGGTGTTGTCACAGTAATAGTAATAATCACAGCGGTCAAAAAAGTAGTTGAAGTTGTGGTACAACTAGAAAAAGTCACCGCAAGGATAGCCATGGCAGTATTAGTCGTGGTAGAATTAGTAGTGGCAGTCGCACAAGAAGTAGTAAGACTAGGAGCAGTTGTGGTAGAAATAGTCTTGGTAAGAGTCGTAGAAGTAGTCGTGGTGGGAACAGTTGCAGTATCACGAGGTTAAAAAGGGCATAACAAGTCTTCGAGTGACAGGATATTCCTAGCCTTAATTTACAACAAAATGTATTTGAATTGATGTCAATATTTTACACAGGTCTCTTTTTGTGAGTTTATTCGTACAAAATACTCCCGCAGTTTATTTGTTGAGCTATATTTTTTGAATATTTGCGCCATTTAACCTTGAGATCTGACTCTTTCAATGGTGCGAGGGCAGAGAATCAGGAGATCGGTACCTGCGCCACGCCGACCGTCTTCATACGAAAAAGCTTTTTTTTTAAGTTATAGCAGCGTTATGGGTAAAGTCTTAAGTTATAAAATTGTTGTTTCTTGACCAATTGAATTAAAAACATATTTTTTTACATGGAATTTCAGAGTGATTTTAAAATTTAAATGGTAAGGGAAGTACTCAAAACCAGTAGCGGATCCAGGGGGGGTGGGGGGGGGGAGGGCGATCGCCCCCTTGCTTGGGCAAAAAGTTCTATCATTAGATTTTCTGTGACTTGATTGCGATATCAACGCTTGGATCAACGCATCTTTTAAAAGGATCGGACGACACTTGGTCTGTCTGCCTTAAGTCTTTAGGGAATTGTCTAGAGTGTTTGGTGTCACCCGAACTTACAAGGCATTTTGAAGCTTGTCTTCTCGTAAATCGTTGAAGCTTCAAAAAGTGTGCGCGTCAAAACCTGTTTCTTATTCAATAACTAAGCAAAAATCTTGAAATGACTCCGATAACACATACGCCTTAGGGTTAGTCGCGATTCTAGAAGGGTTTGAAAAGTATACAAGTTTTGGATAATATTAACCAGTTATGATGTCGAAGCGAAAGCAGATAACTCTCGACAACTTTTTTGGTTCGGAAGCTAAAGCTAGGCGAGTGGACGCCGTAACTGAAGATAGAAATAATGAGAGTTACAGTGTTAGTAGTGATTCCAGCGAAGAGTTAGCATCAATCGAAGAGTGTAGCCCCAAGCCTAACACAAACATCGAAAATATAAGCACTTTCTACGAAAATGATATCGGAAGCTATATCGATAGACTTGAAAAACTGGATGATCGTACGCGATATCAATTGCTTCAGAACCCGCGGATTCCGACGTCTAACTACAGCTTCCCCTATTCAGTTCACAAGAAGCGGGGCAGGGACGAAAAGAGATTTTTCAATCGTACTCGCTTGGAAGAATTTCATTGGCTAGTACTTTCAAATAAGATAAGGGGATTATTCTGTAAATATTGTGTTTTGTTTAACGTTTGAGGGGTTGGAAGCTCCAATCAATTGCAAAAGTTGGTAAAGAAGCCCCTCGTGACTTTTGCTAAGCTAACAGGAAAAGACGGTGACTTGGTGTCTCATGAAAATAATCAGTATCACCGCGATTCAGTTGACGCAGGCAAACATTTCCTTCTAAAATATGACAACCCTGAAACCAACATTTTAAGCCTTGTAAACGAACAACGTAGCCAACAAGTGCAGGAAAACAGAGCGAGATTGAAGCCAATTGTAGAATCAATTGTTTTCTTGGGTCGACAGAACATTGCTCTTCGTGGCCATAGAGATGATGGAGAATTATTGGCAGAAAAGGACCCATTGACAAACGAAGGGAACTTTCGAGAACTTTTAAGGTACCGTGTAAAAACTGGCGATATCACTTTAAAACAACATTTGGAAAGCTCAGGTGCAAATGCTACTTATATAAGCAAAACAACACAGAATGAATTAATTGAATGTTGTGCCAAAGAGATTCTTAAAGAAATTCTTGCACGAGTTCATTCTGCCAAGTTCTACAGTGTGGTTGTTGATGAAACAACGGATGTGTCACACAAGTCACAACTGATTATTGCCCTTTGCTACAATTACAATTGCACAAGACGTGAAGGTTTCGTTGGTTTTTTAGACCTACACGTAACATGTTACTCGGACAGCATTGGAAACTTCGAATCGACCATTAAAGGGGAAGCGCTTGGAAATGTTGTGTTGGATTTTCTTCGATCTCTTGGGCTAGACTTGGAAAATTGTGTGGGCATAGGCACTGATGGATGTGCTATGATGGTTTCAGAACATTTTGGAGCTGTAAAAGAAGTTCAAAAGGTAGCAAAGAATGCCCTGCGTTGCCCATGTTTCAACCATGCTCTAAATCTTTCCATGTCAAAAACTTCTTCTATCCAGAGTGTTAGACACTCCATCGGAGTAATAAAAGAAATAATTTCTTTTTTTGGTGCTTCTGCAAAGCGCAATTATGTTTTAACCAGAGTAATGAAAGTACAGCTAACTGGCATGTGTGAAACGCGCTGGATCGAAAGGCACGATTCCTTAATGCAGTTTGTGAGTAGTATGTTAACTTATACTTTGCTTACGCCCCCGTACCAAACAGGTTGTGTGTGTACTTTCAAGTAATTGGGTTACCAGTGTCATTTGCCTATTACAATGAACCCTACATGGCTTGGCAGACGATACATGTTTATTTTTTTATTTTTTTTTTTTTAACGAGTATAACTTGATTGGTGATTAGGATTTGAATAAAAGGAAAACTCAGTTATTTGCTTGCGTGTATAGGAATTCCCATGTTATTTGCTTGCTTGTATTTTGTGTTAAATAAGTAGTTTTTGTATCTTTTAAAAGAGCTTTACAGGGTTTGAGAGACTCAGTTGCCTAATCCCGTGTGGTTTTTCTTTACTTAGTGCTCATTAAAAACGAAATTTTGTGTTAAATAAGTAGTTTTTGTATCTTTTTAAAAAAGCTTTACGGGGATTGAGAGACTCAGTTGCCGGATTCCGTGTGATTGTTCTTTACTTAGTGCTCATTAAAAATGAAATTTTTGTGTTAAATAAGTAGTTTATGTATCTTTTAAAAGAGCTTTAAGGGGTTTGAGAGACTCAGTTGCCTAATTCCGTGTGGTTTTTCTTTACTTAGTGCTCATTAAAAACGAAATTTTGTGTTAAATAAGTAGTTTTTGTATATTTTAAAAGAGCTTTAAGGGGTTTGAGAGACTCAGTTGCCTAATTCCGTGTGGTTTTTCTTTACTTAGTGCTCATTAAAAACGAAATTTTGTGTTAAATAAGTAGTTTTTGTATCTTTTTAAAAGAGCTTTACGGGGATTGAGAGACTCAGTTGCCGGATTCCGTGTGATTGTTCTTTACTTAGTGCTCATTAAAAACGAAATTTTGTGTTAAATAAGTAGTTTATGTATCTTTTTAAAAGAGCTTTACGGGGATTGAGAGACTCAGTTGCCTAATTCCGTGTGGTTTTTCTTTACTTAGTGTTCATTAAAAACGAAATTTTGTGTTAAATAAGTAGTTTTTGTATCTTTTTAAAAGAGCTTTACGGGGATTGAGAGACTCAGTTGCCTAATTCCGTGTGGTTTTTCTGATTAAACATGTTTTGAAACTACATGCTATTTGTATGCCTTTCCTTGGCACCTTTCCAAACGAGCGGGGATTCCCCACTGGTTCCTACACATTGCAAGAAGTGAGCAGTACGAAAACTCCACGTTTTCAACCAGACTGGTTTTTTAGGGACCAATCAGGAGAGATATGCAAAGTCGACATAGCTTTATTTCATTTTTTAAGGTTCATCTAGACGAGGTTACGTGCGCGCACGTAACCTCGTCTAAATGAACCTTAAAAAATGAAATAAAGCTATGTCGACTTTGCATATCTCTCCTGATTGGTCCCTAAAAAACCAGTCTGGTTGAAAACGTGGAGTTTTCGTACTGCTCACTTCTTGCAATGCGTAGGAACCAGTGGGGAATCCCCGCTCGTTTGGAAAGGTGCCAAGGAAAGGCATACAAATAGCATGTAGTTTCAAAACGTGTTTAATCACGTTTCTTGAATGAAGTATCTGTACTGTATATTCAAGAGGTGAAATCAATAAAGAACTTGTTACTTACTTACAAATACTTTTTATAATTTCTTGAATGAAATTTCCGTATTGTGTGTATCCAAGAGTTGACTTCAAGAAAGAAATTGTTACTTACTGAGAATTTTTTCATAATTTCTTGAATTAAATTTCTACATCGCGTAGCTAAGTGAAAATTGTTTGTGATAAAGAGAAAAAAAAAGCTACTTACTTGCGATTTTTTCATAATTTCTTGAATGAAGTATCTGTACTGTATATCCAAGAGGTGAAGTTAATAAAGAGTTTTTTACTTACTTACAAATATTTTCATAATCTCTTGAATGAAATTTCCGTATTGTGTGTATCCAAGAGTTGACTTCAAGAAAGAAATTGTTACTTACTGAGAATTTTTTCATAATTTCTTGAATTAAATTTCTACATCGCGTAGCTAAGTGAAAATTGTTTGTGATAAAGAGAAAAAAAAGCTACTTACTTGCGATTTTTTCATAATTTCTTGAATGAAGTATCTGTACTGTATATCCAAGAGGTGAAATTAATAAAGAGTTTGTTACTTACTTACAAATATTTTCATAATTTCTTGAATGAAATTTCCGTATTGTGTATCCAAGAGTTGACTTCAAGAAAGAAATGGTTACTTACTGAGAATTTTTTCATAATTTCATGAATTTAATTTCTACATCGTATATCTAACTCGTGAAAACAATAAAGTGTGTTACTTACTTAGAATTTTGTCATAATTTCTTGAACGAAATGTTTTTTTGTTTATCCAACAGGTGAATTCAAGAAAGAATTTGCTACTTAGACTGAGAATTTTTTCATAATTTCTTGAATTTAATTTCTACGTCGTATATCTAACTCGTGAAAACAATAAAGAGTTTGTTACTTACTTAGAATTTTGTCATAATTTCTTGAACGAAATGTCTTTTTTGTTTGTCCAACAGGTAAATTCAAGAAAGAATTTGCTACTTAGTTACAATTTTTTCATAATTTCTTGAATGAAATTTCCGTATTGCGTATCCAAGAGTTGACTTCAAGAAAGAAATTGTTACTTACTGAGAATTTTTCAATAATTTCTTGAATTAAATTTCTACATCATTTAGCTAAGTGAAAATTGTTTGTGATAAAGAGAAAAAAAAGTTACTTACTTGCGATTTTTTCATAATTTCTTGAATGAAGTATCTGTACTGTATATCCAAGAGGTGAAATCAATAAAGAGTTTGTTGCTTACTTACAAATATTTTCATAATTTCTTGAATGAAATTTCCGTATTGTGTATCCAAGAGATGACTTCAAGAAAGAAATTGTTACTTACTGAGAATTTTTTCATAATTTCTTGAATCAAATTTCTACATCGTGTATCTAAGTCATGAAATTCTTGAATGAAATTTCCGTATTGTGTATCCATGAGTTGACTTCAAGAAAGAAATTGTTACTTACTGAGAATTTTTTCCTAATTTCTTGAATTAAATTTCTACATCGTGTAGCTAAGTGAAAATTGTTTTTGATAAAGAGAAAAAAAAGTTACTTACTTGCGGTTTTTTCATAATTTCTTGAATGAAGTATCTGTACTGTATATCCAAGAGGTGAAAACAAAAAGAGTTTGTTACTTACTTACAAATATTTTCATAATTTCTTGAATGAAATTTCCGTATTGTGTATCCAAGAGTTGACTTCAAGAAAGAAATTGTTTTTTTTTCATAATTTCTTAAATGAAATTTCCGTATTGTGTATCCAATAGTTGACTTCAAGAAAGAAATTGTTACTTACTGAGAATTTTTTCATAATTTCTTGAATTAAATTTCTACATCGTGTATCTAAGTCATGAAAACAATAAAGAGTTTGTTACTTACTTGGAATTTTGTCATAATTTCTCGAACGAAATGTCTTTTTTGTTTATCCAGCAGGTGAATTCAAGAAAGAATTTGCTACTTACTTACAATTTTTTCATAATTTCTTTAATGAACTGTCTTTTTTATTTACCCAGGAGGCGAATTCAAGAAAGAATTTGCTACTTACTTAAAATTTTTGATAATTTCTTAAATGAAATTTCTGCATTGTGTATCCATGAGGTAACATGAGTGTGTTACCTATTTACAATTCCTTCATAATTTCTTGAATGAAATTTCAGTATTGTGTATCCAATAGGTGAAAACAATAAAGACTTTATTACTTACTTGCGATTTTATTATGATTTCTTGAATTAAATATCTGTATTGTGTCCAGGAAGCGAATTCAAGAAAGCTATTGTTACTTACTTACAATTTCTTCATAATTTAATGAAATGAATAAAACTATTCTAAAGAATAAAGACGGGTTAAGCTTAAAGATATTTATTGCTTAAACGTATTAACATATTTTTGAAAGAATTTGCTACTTACTTACAATTTTTGATAATTCCTTAAATGAAATTTCTGCATTGTGTATCCATGAGGTAACTTCAAGAAAGAGTTTGTTGCTTACTTAGAGTTTCGTCATAATTTCTTGAATGAAATGTCTTTTTTTATTTATCCAGGAGGCGAATTCAAGAAAGAATTTGTTCCCATGTGTCTGACAATAGATGTATGCAAATTCCTTTTCTTACATCTCCGACGTTTTATTAGACATTCTAAACGTTTGATATGCTAGCTTACTCTAAAAATAATGAACACATAACAATGTAATGCATAATATATTTTTAATTTAAATAATGCTATGTAGAATATTAATACAAAAAATATATTATGATACATTATTAATATCAATGATTAACTTTGGACATTTTGAATCTTTTCCATAAAATAGTTCACCTTGTTCTCTCTTGATATTATAGCTATTGTCTTCTCTTAGTTCGTAATCAGTAGAATAATCATTATTCCATTTTGAGTCATACACAATTTTTACTGGTGTCTCATCAACAGGCTCAATATGCTTTTCGTCTTTGGTATTATTTGGTTCAATGACTGTTTGATCAATGGCAGTAACGTTTGCTGGTGCTTTGTTTTTCATCGATTCATCTTTATATTCCATCGTGATATTTTCTGACAATGCCCTTTTTATTTTTCTGGCAATTTCACTGTCTATTATCACATTATTTTTACACAGGTAACAGTTTCGACACGTAGACAAGATATGGTTTACGATATTAGTAGAAGAGTAGGCCTTTCTTTTATTGATCTTCCGTTGAATGCTAATACCCGAAAGGTGACGATTGGATGTATCAGTAGGTAATGTGTTACCTGCAACAGTAGCAAGGAGTTGTCCTCTATCATCAATGATTATTTTTATGTTGGCATTCTCTTTGAGTGCAATCATCTCTGGAGATCTCAATCTCGCATAACCACCAACATAAGAGTTGAATTTTTTCGGTATTCCAAAGAAATTTAATTCCTTACTGTCATGACAATGCATGCATACATTTCCAATAGTGCTACCACCTGTACTTGTTTCAAAGTTTAAATGCTTCTCTTTGTCAGCATTCAATGCTACAATAACCTTGTTATGTAAACACACTTTATTAAAATGCTCCATCTTCACTTTTTTTTTAAAGATATGACTTATGTGTTTATCGTTCCACTGCGTAAAAAATACTGATTTAATACATGCAATAGATTAGGTAGTGTCAATGACCGGTCATAGAATACCAGTGGGAAAGTCACATCGTGTCTCTGACCAATCACAGAGCGCAATTGTTAGAACTGTAAGCATATTTTGACATTTTAAGTTATGTACAAAAAGAAAAAAATAAATAAAGTTGAAAAATTTCGAAGTTTTAAAAAAGTTTGAATTAAACACTTTTAGGATATCGAGTGTCTTTACTGAAAAGAAGAAAAATCACACGGAATCCGGCAACTGAGTCTCTCAATCCCCGTAAAGCTCTTTTAAAAGATACAAAAACTACTTATTTAACACAAAAATTTCGTTTTTAATGAGCACTAAGTAAAGGAAAACCACACGGAATTAGGCAACTGAGTCTCTCAAACCCTGTAAAGCTCTTTTAAAAGATACAAAAACTACTTATTTAACACAAAAATTTC
Organism: Artemia sinica; assembly: GCA_027921565.1. Lineage (NCBI taxonomy): Eukaryota > Metazoa > Arthropoda > Branchiopoda > Anostraca > Artemiidae > Artemia > Artemia sinica. The sequence continues at coordinate 34,083,534 of CM051261.1, read as the reverse complement.
GTTTTTAATGAGCACTAAGTAAAGAACAATCACACGGAATCCGGCAACTGAGTCTCTCAAACCCTGTAAAGCTCTTTTAAAAGATACAAAAACTACTTATTTAACACAAAAATTTCGTTTTTAATGAGCACTAAGTAAAGAACAATCACACGGAATCCGGCAACTGAGTCTCTCAATCCCCGTAAAGCTCTTTTAAAAAGATACAAAAACTACTTATTTAAAACAGAATTTCGTTTTTAATGAGCACTAAGTAAAGAAAAACCACACGGAATTAGGCAACTGAGTCTCTCAAACCCTGTAAAGCTCTTTTAAAAGATACAAAAACTACTTATTTAACACAAAAATTTCGTTTTTAATGAGCACTAAGTAAAGAACAATCACACGGAATCCGGCAACTGAGTCTCTCAATCCCCGTGAAGCTCTTTTAAAAGATACAAAAACTACTAATTTAACACAAAATTTCGTTTTTAATGAGCACTAAGTAAAGAACAATCACACGGAATTAGGCAACTGAGTCTCTCAAACCCTGTAAAGCTCTTTTAAAAGATACAAAAACTACTTATTTAACACAAAAATTTCGTTTTTAATAAGCACTAAGTAAAGAACAATCACACGGAATCCGGCAACTGAGTCTCTCAATCCCCGTAAAGCTCTTTTAAAAGATACAAAAACTACTTATTTAACACAAAAATTTCGTTTTTAATGAGCACTAAGTAAAGAACAATCACACGGAATTAGGCAACTGAGTCTCTAAAACCCTGTAAAGCTCCTTTAAAAGATACAAAAACTACTTATTTAACACAAAAATTTCGTTTTTAATGAGCACTAAGTAAAGAACAATCACACGGAATCCGGCAACTGAGTCTCTCAATCCCCGTAAAGCTCTTTTAAAAAGATACAAAAACTACTTATTTAACACAAAATTTCGTTTTTAATGAGCACTAAGTAAAGAAAAACCACACGGAATTAGGCAACTGAGTCTCTCAAACCCTGTAAAGCTCTTTTAAAAGATACAAAAACTACTTATTTAACACAAAAATTTCGTTTTTAATGAGCACTAAGTAAAGAAAAACCACACGGAATTAGGCAACTGAGTCTCTCAATCCCCGTAAAGCTCTTTTAAAAAGATACAAAAACTACTTATTTAACACAAAATTTCGTTTTTAATGAGCACTAAGTAAAGAAAAACCACACGGAATTAGGCAACTGAGTCTCTCAATCCCGGTGAAGCTCTTTTAAAAAGATATAAAAACTACTTATTTAACACAAAATTTCGTTTTTAATGAGCACTAAGTAAAGAAAAACCACACGGAATTAGGCAACTGAGTCTCTCAATCCCCGTAAAGCTCTTTTAAAAAGATACAAAAACTACTTATTTAACACAAAATTTCGTTTTTAATGAGCACTAAGTAAAGAACAATCACAAGGAATCCGGCAACTGAGTCTCTCAATCCCCGTAAAGCTCTTTTAAAAAGATACAAAAACTACTTATTTAACACAAAATTTCGTTTTTAATGAGCACTAAGTAAAGAAAAACCACACGGAATTAGGCAACTGATTCTCTCAAACCCCTTAAAGCTCTTTTAAAAGATACAAAAACTACTTATTTAACACAAAATTTCGTTTTTAATGAGCACTAAGTAAAGAAAAACCACACGGAATTAGGCAACTGAGTCTCTCAAACCCCTTAAAGCTCTTTTAAAAGATACATAAACTACTTATTTAACACAAAAATTTCGTTTTTAATGAGCACTAAGTAAAGAACAGTCACACGGAATCCGGCAACTGAGTCTCTCAATCCCCGTAAAGCTCTTTTAAAAAGATACAAAAACTACTTATTTAACACAAAATTTCGTTTTTAATGAGCACTAAGTAAAGAAAAACCACACGGAATTAGGCAACTGAGTCTCTCAATCCCCGTAAAGCTCTTTTAAAAAGATACAAAAACTACTTATTTAACACAAAATTTCGTTTTTAATGAGCACTAAGTAAAGAATAATCACACGGAATCCGGCAACTGAGTCTCTCAATCCCCGTAAAGCTCTTTTAAAAAGATACAAAAAATACTTATTTAACACAAAATTTCGTTTTTAATGAGCACTAAGTAAAGAAAAACCACACGGAATTAGGCAACTGAGTCTCTCAAACCCCTTAAAGCTCTTTTAAAAGATACAAAAACTACTTATTTAACACAAAATTTCGTTTTTAATGAGCACTAAGTAAAGAAAAACCACACGGAATTAGGCAACTGAGTCTCTCAAACCCCTTAAAGCTCTTTTAAAAGATACATAAACTACTTATTTAACACAAAAATTTCGTTTTTAATGAGCACTAAGTAAAGAACAATCACACGGAATCCGGCAACTGAGTCTCTCAATCCCCGTAAAGCTCTTTTAAAAAGATACAAAAACTACTTATTTAACACAAAATTTCGTTTTTAATGAGCACTAAGTAAAGAAAAACCACACGGGATTAGGCAACTGAGTCTCTCAAACCCTGTAAAGCTCTTTTAAAAGATACAAAAACTACTTATTTAACACAAAATACAAGCAAGCAAATAACATGGGAATTTCTATACACGCAAGCAAATAACTGAGTTTTCCTTTTATTCAAATCCTAATCACCGATCAAGTTATACTCGATAAAAAAAAAAAAAAAAAAAAAAAAAAATAAACATGTATCGTCTGCCAAGCCATGTAGGGTTCATTGTAATAGGCAAATGACCCTGGTAACCCAATTACTTGAAAGTACACACACAACCTGTTTGGTACGGGGGCGTAAGCAAAGTATAAGTTAACATACTACTTTTGTGGTAGAGCTTCCTAAGATAGTGGAAGCTCTTGAGATCATCAGCGGCTGGGCAGAATGCACAACTGGAGCAATAGCAAAATCCTTATTGACTGCTGTCACATCCTCCGACCTGATAGTAACCATTTACTCTCTTAGTAACATATCTGGACTAATTTTACCGCTCAGTCGGCTATTTCAGAAGAAGAGCTATTTCAGAAGAAGAAGAGCGTCTGCAGCAAGCCATGTTAAGGACCTTCTTACCCAGCTGCAAGTCAAGCGTCGGGAGAGTGAAAACGAGTTTAAAAATACATTTGACGAGGTAACTAAAGTGGCAACCGAGCTAGGTTTAGAAATAAGAGTCCCAAGGATAGCGAAAAAGCAAACGAATCGGATTAATGTACCATTCAGTTCACACGAGGAATATTATAGACGGTCAGTTTTTATTCCCCTGTTGGACACAATCATTTCGGACTTAGAAAGCCGTTTTTCCGTTGAAACGCTGGACACTTTTAAGCTCAGTATTTTCTTGCCAATAAATTGTATGAAAACGAATAAACAACAATTCGCTAATACGATTCATGACTTGTCACAGCGATACTGGTCAGTAATGGGTTTCCCCTCCCAATCGGTTTGTGAATCTGCCCTGGCCGGAGAAGCGACAATATGGAAAACTCGGTGGCTTCCTCTGAGAGAAAGCAATGCAGGCACAGGTAGAATACCTGAAACACTAGGGGAAACTTTACAGAAACAGAACTGCGATGCTGATATTTTCCTGAATATTTCAGCGCTCTTGCAGATTCTCATGACCCTACCTGTCAGTGTGGCATCTGTTGAACGAAGTTTTTCTACCTTGAGAAGATTGAAAACGTGGCTAAGAAATAAAATGACGGAGGAAAGACTCACCGGACCTGCCCTTCTTCATGTTCACCGTGAAATTGACATAAGTGTAGAAAGTGTTATTGATAGATTTGCTAATAGTGGAAATAGGAGGCGAGAATTTGTTATATAATATTGATAGTGTTTCTATAAATGTATTTTTGTGGATAGCTTTACAGAACCGACAGCTAAATGACGGATAGAAGCAGAGGCATGCAACTTTCAATATCAGTAAGGTACGATAGGCTTAATTTCGAATGGGAATTTTTCGCAACGAGTCGCCCCCCCCCCCCTTTCCTAAAATCCTGGATCCGCTACTGCTCAAAACATAGTGTCTACCACCTAGCATCCATCTCCCATCTCGTATATCATTCTCAGGTATAAGATCCTCCGGAGCCATTGATGTCGCTTGAGGCCTCTGTGCTACCACAGGGTAACGAATGTTTCATTTGAAGAAAAATAACGAATATTATAATCTTTTAAAATTTAAATATAATCAAACTTCAAGTATACCTGGAACTGTATTTCCATTTAATTGTGCTCAAATATACATATATATGTTTCTCAGAGATAAAGCATGAGCGTAATTTATGTTTACAATAGGTTCGGAAATAAAATTTGAACTTTCGAGTCGCTTAGCACTAACGCTGTATTTCGCGTTGTTTTTGCAAAAGCAAAGCAGGTTTATGCTTCCCGTGAATCATGTGACAAGCCAACACCTATAAATTGCTTTATTTTTTTTTAGAGACTGAAAACTTGCTATAAATAGAAACATTTTCCTATTTTCGCAGGCTTTTCGCGCAGTTTCAACATATTTCCAAGTCTAATAAGAAGTACAATGAAAATTTCAAAAATTTAGGTAGATAGACCATCAAAGTTGAATTTCAGCTACCAATTGATAGGAAAATTGTCGTCTGAAGTTAAAACATTAAAACTGTAGTACGCCTGAAAAATAAAGCTGTAACCTTGAGGCTATTTAAAAAAAAACACGCACACATCAACATTAATGATATACATAATAAATAAATATATATATATATATATATATATATATATATATATATATATATATATATATAATATATATATATATATATATATATATATATAAATAGGATTATTGTTATCATCATATGTAACTTCGAGAAACGAGGTGGAATTGTTTTTAGAGACTACCATATTGCTATTAAATCAACAACTTTATTTGTTCCTATTTCAACAGCTTTTATCAAGAACGGGAAATTTTATTTGGTTGTGTTTACCGCGTCATTCATGATTATGCTTTAGCAAATAGATCTTTGTATCCAAACCCTCATAAAGCTAATTATCTTATTTAAGATATATACCTAGGTTACACAAAGGTTTAATTATTAAAACCTTTAATAATTATTAAAGGTTCTAATCAGTGATTTGAACTCAAAATTTCCAGGTGGCTGTTTCACTCCTGGCGAATGTTTCCAGTGGTTTTCCATGCAAGACTAGAAATTAACACGACTTGGCTGGATTAGATAAATGAAACGAAAATGAGTCTCTGTTGCTCAGCTGCAACTGCAACTTTGCAGCTTCAAGTGTAATTTCAATGTAAATTTGAAATTGGTTAAACAATTCTTTTGTTAATGCGTATAACTGTTCGCAGTATTAAACCGGTTTAATTGCTTTTCCATATTTAAAAATGTAGCTTATAAAATGCTTGCACCAGAGACAGCTGAACAACAGACGTAAAATTGAAAAAAAATGTAGCTCATAATTTTTTGTGAGGGTCGGAGTAAAAACACATTTTGCCCTTTTCCCCCAACACAAAATTGGAAAGCCCCTTACCCCTCCCAAAAATCTTTCCTAAAAGTTTCAACTCGATCTCTCAGCCGTGTGATAAAACAGGGTACACTTACTGAAGTTACGTATAGATTCGTTACTATTATGATTGAACCTGCTAATTCTATGTATTATGATACTCGCTTGGCTTCAGACCTGAGGTATCCTTTGCGTAGGGGCACGTGATTTTTTTTAGAGCTGAAGATTAGTGATTGGCAGGGAATTATATATACTTAGCAATAATATTGATAAATTTAGTCGTTACCGAATCCAAAGGGCGTACCTAATAGTTTTTTTTTTCCAAAATGAGCAAGGGGGATCCTGCGAGCATTCAAATGAGTTCCTATTGGTTGCATTGGTGCAAGCGTCACATTTACTGCTTGTGAGGTAGAGAAAACTGAAAATGAAAAGTAAATGTTTTAGCATCCCTAGTTTAAATCCTACTAACGTAATTCTATTTATCATTTTACGGTGGTCAAATATCTCGAGAAATCTGGACAGTCTTTGATCTTAGGTTCCTATGCCAGTATCATTAAAAACTCTCAAAATGCCTTACATTTTATTGCACGTGAAGAACAAAGAACTATTACTATTAATAAATAATAAATCCATCACTGTATGATTTTTGCTTTTGCTTATAAACCGCAAATTATGATTATTCCCATTTTCTTCTTTGCCTTACTGTATCCTATAGTTCAGCTATACTAGAATATTGCTTGGGTATTTTTTTTTTGTTTTATTTAATGTAAGATGCATAAAATGTATTTTCCAAAACTAGACTGGTACGTTTTACTTATACTTTTTTTCCCTTTTACATAAGCTACCTTGTAATATAAAATAAAGGAATACAAATATAATCAGTTGTTTATATTTGGCTTTAGATCCTGGTTTTTAGAACTGTTCTTTTTCATTGGCTTTGGAACTGTTCTTGTGGCTATGCTGCTGCCTAAACATCTGATATAGTTTTTATGACAATAGTGACTTTCCATTTTAAGATTACATACTCTGAAATTACTGATCTACCATGGTAGCCTTACGTAGTACCCTTGCAGTATTTAGAATACGTTTTTCGCAAAATGTATTGTTTTTTAGTATATTTATAATACATTTTTTCCAAAATATCATACACTTTTTATAAGGGCATCCAAAGAAAGTATTGCTTTTTAGTAATTTCCGTTGAAGTTATTAAATTTAAAGAAAAAGAAACTCTTCAAACACGTAATTTTCAATTTTGCATCTTTATTTGGTGCTCTTTGGTCAGGTTACTTACGGACGAAAAATGTCTCAAAACAGTGTACTTTCTTCTCCTTCCATTAATTCTAGTGAAGAGGTCACCCAAGGATTAACTCGTAAGGTTGCAACATCTTTCTGAGGATTAGTAGCCTACTCAGCGAGTGGTATTTATCAACCCCATGCCACATTTTGCATTCAGCGTTGCACTATTTTAATCGACAGTATTTTTTAAGCTATTTGCAAATCTTCTCCTACATTCTCGTTTTTTGCAGCAGATTTTTTTTTCCGAAATGTTGTTCTATTTCGATTCTCCATGTCTATACTGACAAGACTGAGCCTGGGCGCCAGGCCGTCCCAAAGGGCAGCGTATGCACACATTATTGATTTAAAGGTACAAAAGCATGCGCCTTTTAAAACACTCGTTCCCAATAGTTAGTGAAGGGGAGAGGACCTCTGCCTAAAATGAGTTTTATTGCCTTATTGCACCGTACTATTCAGTAGAGTTTAATATTTTGAACATCCCATACTGCTTTCTCGCCTTAGTAAGGCAATTTCCCCCTGGCCCGCAATTTTAGGTTTTAACTATTACAAAGATACTTTTAAGGAGTTATTGATAATAAAATAGCTTAATATTAACAAATTTAACTGAAAAGTTCAATATCATCTTGATGAAATATACTATGGTGAGTTTAAATGAATAAATTCTAGGCATTCCGAAATCGGAATGCCTAAATTTTCCCGATTTCTGGCCACTTTTATTCAAAATTTCTACGATTTTTTTTTTATTATTATCCCTCCTCCCCCAGATAAAAATCCTGCGCATGTGACTGGGCTGATAGATAACTTGTGTTATAAATTAGGCTTACAGATACATCCTTGAATACAGCCTAAAAGTTCTATTTACAGAATTTAAGAGAATAAAAAACGGGTATGATTTAAATAATTGTATTCGTTTTATTAATAGTTAATACCAAGTTTTAGAAAAAATTTGACTGTTTAGTTTAAATTATACCCTTTTGTTTCTCTTAAATTCTGCGAATGGAAGAGCAGTGTGGTCTAAAAAATTATGTAAAAGATGTATTGGGGATATAATTGATTTCCCAGCAGTATTTATGAAAGAAAAATGACAAACAACATTCAAATACCAAAAATCTGACAAAAAATTATTTCGGAATATCGTTTTAAAGCTAGAATTAATCATAGATGCCGCTTGAACCAAATTCTGGTGTGATTAAGGTCATTCAAATTTTGAAGCGAACCAGAATGTCCTTTTCTAGGCCCTTCTATCGCCATATCTGCATCCTCATTGATATTACATAATCATCGCAATCGAAGCTATTTGATTTTGTTATTAAAAAACATATTTTTTGAAGTGGGAGAAAGAAAATTGGACACAAGATAGTGTCAGTCTACGTAAATGGGTTAAGGATAGCCCCTCTCTCCCGAAAACGAAGATGTGAGACCCTTGTTTAACCATATTCTGATTTGTAGGATTTTTTCTCTTCCTTCTTGGAGTTTGAAAAAGAAAGGACCAAACCATCTGAAATTTAAAATCACTCAATCTTAGTAAGATCCACAAAAATTTTTAGTCAACCACAAGGCCGTATCCAGGGGGAGGATTTGGGGGTTTTAATCCCCCCCCTGAAATGTTTGTCTGACTCGTAAAAAAGGATATAAACAATTTTTTTGCATTTTTTGAGGTTTAGTTTGTGCAGCCCCCTCCCCCCGCCTCCGAAAAAAAATCACTGAAAAAAAATCCTGGATACGGCCCTGGTCACCCATTCGTATACTTAACCAAAGATCTTTGAGTTATTTAGAAGCCAAAAAAATCCAACTTCGAATTATAGAATAGGGAGAGGGGGTCTAACCAATGCTCCTATTGACAGTAAAATCTTCTCTCTGGAAAAGAGACAGATCATTAATTCAAGCGAAACTTCTATTCAATGATTTTTTTTTCTACCAACCTGATCTGTTAATAGACTGCAACAATAAATATAGGGGGGCTACAAATACAGAGTGGTTTCACCAGTACACAGATAACAGTAGGATACTTTTGTGATGAATTAGTGTACTTGAATATACAGTAGAATTGTGTAGTCAATCAATTGTATAGTCCCCTTGTATCATAGCGGTAACCTGAGACCCATTTTATAGCTCTCTTATTTGTGGTAAATTATGTTTAATATACATTGGGCAACTTGATAACGGATGAGGGAATCGGTTTGGTTTAATTGAAAGCTGTGAGGATTGTCATTCTTTTGTGCTAGTTTTCGAAAAGTTACAATAGACAGTGTTTTTTCCATCTTGGTGGCACTCTGAGCAGTGAAAGATAGCGATATTGGTTAGTGATAACAGAATGTACTTGGAAATTATTAGCAGATGTCGACTCATAGTCATACCAATGGGTAAAGGGGGGGGGAGGGCTTTTCCCAGCATCAAAGGGGTTTTGTCCTACAAAAAGTGTCCTGAGAGTAAAACTTGGTGTTTGGATAATTTTAATTGTATATTTTGCTGCGTGCTTTTCTTTTTTTTTTACAAAATAGTTCAGAAATAAAAAGTTACTATTTCATTATTTGTATTTTGTAAAATATGAAGCTGGTCAGTTGTACAGACAGCAATGCATCTACTCTACTCATCCAGCTTTTTTGCAGGTTTGCTTGTAGATCAACAATCAGGGGTGCCAATTTGGGGAGGGGCTATCCCCCCTTGATTTTGAGAGAGAAAACTTTTTAAAATTGTTATTTTTACATGTGTATTAGTGGTATCTTCTTGACACCTAAAACTCCTTTATGGCTCGACAAATTCTTAAGATGTTGAATGACGATCGAAAATTAAAAGTGAAATTTCGATCCTACTTGAACGGTATTTTACTTTTCAAACCCCTTCTAAGGCCAAATCTTCTTGCGAGCCAACAACCAAACCTGAATGAGCCATCCTGATGCAAAATTGTCTAACAAATTTACAGAAACATTTATAACCAGCTCCTTCGTCTGCCACATGACGCCCAAGCACAAGTTGTTTGACTTCGACTCCATCCCGCACGGATCGAAGCATTTCAGAGGATCCCCGCCCCACTAGATCAAAAGACAAAGCCAACAAACTCCTTGTCCATGCCCGCATCCTAGTGGAAGAAGCCGAAAGCCTGGCAAGCGATAGATCAACCTGAAGGCAGTTCCATTGTAACTGAACCACCATATAACTGAACCCCAAGCAACTGAACCCCTATAACTGAACCACCGTGCAACTGAACCACCGTGTAACTGAACCACCGTAAAACTGAACCACCGTACAATTAAACCATCGTGCAACTGAGCCCCCATGCAACCGAACCCCCGTGCAGCTGAACCCTCGTGCTAATGAACCCTCATGCAACTCAACCCCATTTAACTAAACCCCCGTGTAACTGAACCACCATGTAACTGAACCCCCGTGCAAGTGAACCACCGTACAACTGAACCACCGTGCAACTGAACCACCGTGCAACTGAACCGTCGTGCAACTGAACCCCCGTGCAACTGAACCCTCGTGCTACTGAACCCTCGTGTAACTGAAACCTCGTGCAACTCAACCACCATACTTGCATTGAGTAAAACATAAGTTAGAATCTTTACATGTTCAACCTTGTTGGAATTGTTTGCTTTTTTAAGTCTTTATATAAATTACTGTCAAGATGATTTATAAAAATGCTCTGTTTTGTTGTCACAAAAACAAAGAAAATCGGACGTCATAAATTGTTAAATCCAGGTTTATTTCTCTTTTTTATGTCTGTTAATGGGGGGTTTCTTCACCTTGTGACATTCTACGGGTCTAAGCGTTTACCCCCCTCCCCCGTGGATAATTTCCCCTCCTCCACCCACGGAAACCCCATCACCTTGAAAATACCCCCTCACAGAAATTATGGTTTTCAGAATTTAAAAATCTTCTTTGAGTCGTGTTATTTTTTAGTTTAATTGAGAAATTCTAAGGGAAGTGGAAAAGAGGAATTTATGTATAAATCTTGTCCCCTCCCCTCCGTGCAAATACTTTCTTCTCATGAAAGATCCTCCAGAAATCCCCCACACAAAAAAGTTCCGCATGTTTCCAATGACAAATACTATCTTTAAGTAATAGACAAATCAAAAAAACTTAAAAAGGAACTGAAACTTCTGCAATGGGGTTATCTGATTGTTTTACAGCTAGAAAGAGAGGGAGATACCTCAAAGGGTGCATTTTGATGCCAAAACATCTCAGCTCTCATTGAGCCTTCAATTTAATACAGAATTAGCTCTAAGGGAGAGACGACATTAGGATAGAAATAGAAATTTTTTGATAATCCCCAGGCATTTCTAGTCTTTTTTTATAAGCCGAAAGTGATTGGAGACTTACCAACCGCAAGAGTTTTTTTTTTTTTTGGGGGGGGGGAGATTTTCCACGGGTAGGGAAAACCCGTGGGAGGGGGGTACTTTCCGCGAGAATAGTAATAGTTTATACAGTTTCACGATAGATGGTATAATGCGACCAGGTTTTTACGATAGATGGTATAATGCGACCAGGTTTCACGATAGATGGTATAATGCGAGCAGGTTTCAATTGCACATGGAATTACACAAGAATATACAGTGCAGTTTCACGATAGATGGTATAAAGCGACCAACCCCTCTATATTATGGAGGTATAAAGTGATCAAACACGTTTTGAAACTATAATTGAGGTTGTATAATGCAAGCAGACTGGTTTCTGAGGCAACACCCATTTTTTAGGGCCAATCAGAGAGAGTGGAGATTACTCCATATACGATAACTTGATTAGTAATTGGATTCGAATAAAAGGAGTGATTTTCATTGCAATTCTATTCCGGAGAGCATTCGGGCGGCTGAGCACCTGGGGTTATTTAAAAATAAATTGAAAAAATATTTGTTAGGTCAAGGTTCATAGTTTTTTTTTTTTTTTTTTTTTTTTTTTTTTTTTTTTTTTTTTTTATTTATCTTTATTATTATTGTTATTAAATGAATTGATGAGAGATTGATTGATTTTTTTTGTTGTTTTGTAGTGTTTGTATGTAATTTGTGTGGGTTGTTTTGTAGTGTATGTACCCGCCCAGTCGCAAGTGCTGTTTGGTATCTTTCTTGGGGCGGGTATTGGCATATTTGTTAAATGTATTTTGATGTTAAATAAAATGAATTGAACTGAATTGAACTGAGTAAGAGAATAGAATTCAGAGAGAATAGTTTATTTGAGACGATATCAGTAGAGAAAATGAGTGGAGCATTTACACTATTGGAGGTTGATGGTGGAGCCGGTAGCAAAGATATACGAGTACCAAACGTGGCTGTGGAAATAACAGGAGGCTGTAGACTATGCCTTGAATGGGATGATATGTATGCTAGATATGTGATATCATTGAGCAAATTTAAAATGGAGGAGCAATTATGTTTTGCTGCGAAACTGAATATTGTGCATATAAATAGACTTCAGGCAGCATTAGATGCACTAGTGAAATATATTGATGAAAACAAATTGAATCAGTGATTATTATTGTTGTACTTATGTTCAATAAAACTGTTTCTAAATCAAAGATATTTTTCTTTCTATAGTAGGCTAGCGTGTATTTTTTTTGGAGTAGAAAAAAAAATCTGATTTGTCTGAAGTTGGTTGTGAGAGTGTTAGGACTCTAAAAAATGGATAGATTTGAGAAAGAGTGAATCATGGGGAATCTTATGTTTATGGAAAAGCGTTTGATTCTAGATGATGATTTTCTAGAGCTGTCTATTCAAAGGAAGATATTTTCTCAGGGAATGCTTGTCGATATAATGAAAACTGATTCTCCGTCATTAGACTATTGCATGAAGCTTTTACGTAGTGGACCAACGGCATTTACACAATTTATTGACATATTAATCACGACACGGCAAAATAATATTGTGGATATGCTTTTAAACACTAGCTTAGGAATTTAGGACTTTTTTCTCTTGAGAAAGATGGTGCTCAAGGATGATTTACTCCTCTCTCTCTTTCTCTCTATCCCACTCAATTTGTTGATAGTTGCTCAGTTTCATTGTGGCAGTGAGAGTGTCAACACATGAAAAAATGTTCCATACATGTCCGCTATGCATGTACACACTGAGCAGCTGGTCATCATGTGAGAATTGCACAATGATTAATGAGTATGCTGAAAAGTGCAGATTATGCAACCCATGTAAATTGCATAGAGGATATGCTGTACAAATTAAAGGTTGTAATTCCTGTCTTGAAGAGATATGTGACGCTCATCCTAGAGGGCACCTATGCTCCAATTGCCACCACGATAAATGTAATCAGTGGGAGAGTACATATCCTGGTATGATTGAAAAGAATCCTAAGCGTGATTTTAGTTTATTGCTAAGAGATTGGTATCATCGTGGTTTTAGATTGTTCTGGGAGGAGGAACCGGGTCAGCGATTCAACTGTTGGAGCAACAAAAGAATTTGGTTTCTACGTCATCGTTGTGAAGACAATGGCTACTATGATTATAAGCCCACTGATTTTTATTTGGCTGTGACGGAATGTGATTCGCCACTTGAGGACACTGTGTGTGACATTGCTTCAAATAAACAAATTGAAGCATGTGAATTCTATAAAATGAATGAGAATAGTATCATTGACTATACAAAGATATATGACAAGAGTGAAGTTACACTCTACTGTAGAAAATGTGACCCTGACATTGCAGCACATCAGGATCAGTATACTGTGAATTCAGATAATCTACCTGCATTATTTGTTCTCGACAAATACCTATACCTAGTAGAAGATGAAATCTAAAGAGTAGAAAAGTCGTTTTTATCATGTACATACATTATTTTTATTAATAAACAATTTCACATACATTTTTAGAACATTTTATTCGCAGGGCACTAAAATCAATATTAAACACGCTTGTAAGTATATTTTCCACTAGAAAGTCGTTCAATCGAGGAAAGTCAACGTAGATGTCAAGAAACTGCTTGTAAGTATAGCCACGACATCTGAACATGAAAAAGAGTAGAGCATGAAAGCCGCATGTCTTAGTCGTTAAATCCTGTACTCTTCGTTGATTTTGAATAATAGTTTTTCCACTGCTTTCAATAAAGTTGCTGATGTGTGGAGTGTAGAATTTATATGATAGACCAAGAGGATCAAAAAATTCAATATTCTTCGCTGTTTGAAAGATGCATAGCCAATGGCCTGTCTTCAAAGTCGATGGACTGCTATTAACAATGATTTGGGTATTGTAAACACTTGGAATTTTTTCAATGAAGTCCGATGGTATGCAATAGGACTTTTACTGGGACATGTATGGATCCATATTAAAGACGTTGATTATTTGGTTTGTGTTCATGGTGCTAGGTCTAGTAGAACACTGCCGTCGGGTGTGATTTCCCAATAGGTTTCAAATTGACTCAATGATATTAGCGTGATACTCTCAGTCAAAGCATTGGTAAATGAACACTCTAAACGTACACTCCCTGTTCGTACTATGCTCATATCCTGGGTCCCTGACAGGTCCAAAACAATTACGCCATGATTTTCTGAAAACATTGAATCGGTTATTCCATTTTCAAATAGTTGGGAGTCATGATCTAGGGATTGCATGGTCAACTCATACAGAGTTCTATAGGACTTTTTGTCAAATGAAAGAGTGTACAGTGGAATACCATTCACTTTGCACACAAGGCTAGATAGACCGAAAAAATTAAAATCATGGGGGGATTCAGTCCAGGATCCAACGGCACTGCCACTCTTCACAAAGGCTAAAGCGAGTTTTGATGGGATTTCTCCATTGATAAATGATGAATCGGTATAACTACGAGACCCGTTGGCAATGTAACGTTGATTGGTGATTGTATGGGGGACAAGAAGTTTAATGTTGTTGCCATCGGCTCTTAGCTTTTCCACTGCCAATGCAACAGAGCTCATAAGCTGTTGTTTTCGGACGTGGAGAATTGCTGATGTGATAATGACATTTGCATCGGGTGCTGCAGGAAGTGTTTTTCTCAAAATGAAATTCGATGGGGCCAGTTGCAACTTTATGTCAATCTTGACATTGGGGGGTAACCATTGGGATATATTGAATACCTCATGATTTAATTTTCCAACTAAATGATACTCCTGGGTCACTGCAGTAGTCAACTCACCGTCAGTATCAACACCTGATCGATATTCATAGCCCAATGACTGTCCTCTCAACTCCTTATATGCATTTGGTTCCATCATCATAAATTATATGTAGTTTGCATAGTTGGATAAGTTATTGCTAGTGCTCACCAATGTTCCATTAATAAATACATTAATTTGTTTGAACAGGTTGTATAGAATACAGTTTTCGTAGGAGAGACCATCGGCTGCAGTTGGAGTTGTATTATCTGACTTTTTCTTCACCGCAACATTTAAATCAATAAATGTTGATGACAAATCAATGAAATAGTCTTCATTGGAAAATATTTGAAAGTGTATATTTTCCGAGAGGGGTTGCTCGGGGTGAAATTGTTCATAGTAGCCATACTTGACACAGACATCAACATTTTCAGCATTGAACAGATTCAATAAGGAACTGATTGATGGATGTGATTCCTTGTGAGGGAGATAAGTCATATTAGGAGAAGAAAATCCTTCTTTGATCTAACAATCTTTTTCTTTTTCTTCTTATTGGTCCTCGTCGTTTTATTCCTCAAAGTCCTTGTTGATGTCCTTCGCTCCCCGCCTGGGTAGAGACTGATGAGTGAATGACGCGCACGCATCCTTTTCAATCCCTTCCCATTTTGCTGAGATTTTAATTGCTCACCAACGGCTCTTGCTGAAGATCTAATACTTTCCTTAACACTCTCCTTGAAATTCTTACACGACTCCCAGTCCTGTAGTGTTGAGGCAGCAAAATTTGATGCAGGAGGTACAAGATATTTTATGGCAAGGGTTAGTGCAGAACGAAATAGCCTAGCAAACCAGCTACCAAGACCATAGCTAGACATTGTAGTACGCCCCTTGTAGAAGTCCAATCCATGACCTATTTGACGTGGACTCAGAGCACCCACATAGCAATTGATATCAGGACAGACAAATGGCATTCTTCTGTTGTTCATTTTAGGTGGTGCTGTCGCCGATGATGGGTCGAAAATGACATGTAATCACGGCTAAACCTTTTGTTATTGCTAAAGGGTCACCCAATTCACTTCTTAGTGTTAACTGACAGAGTTCCAAATACGAAGTGTTTACAGGAACATACTGAAGATGCTTTATATTATAGTGATGAACAAGTTCATGGGTTGCTTTTCGTTCAAGAACACGTAGGAGGGGGACATCTGAATTACCAACTCTTGATGTTTTCACAAAGGATGCATACAGAAATATGCCAAGTCCGAGACGAAACCGGGTGGATAACCAGCAAAAATAACTTGATCCATCCCGCTAACAGTGTCAGCGTTTTTCCCATTGATCATATTCTGTTTAAAGCCAAGAACGTCTCTCAGATTATCATTGAGATGAATCATTTCAGTGTCAACAGGTGAGGTAATGTAAATCCTATCGTGTTCCATTGAATAATTAAAATAGAATATACCTTTCCTACGATATGAGATTTTTTTATTGATTGCACGACACAAATCCATCATAGTACCATACTATTTATATCTTAATGTAACATCTGGATATTCACTAGATTTAAATGCTTCAACCCATTCATACTCGACAAAGAGTGACCAATCGAATGGTATAACTTTTATATTATACACACGATCCTTTCTCAGGATTTCATAGGTATTTTCTAGAATACAGGCGACAAGAGCCACTTCATACTTTTCGTCATCGAATTTAATGGTGGGAGAGAGTTTTTTTCCAAAAATCACTTGTTTAACTCAAGTCGTTGTAGAGAGGATCGGAAACGTTGGACATAAATGTTACATAGAAATCATTGGGCATTGTCAATATCTTCAATACTGATCCAAGAATCAAAATCAGAGTTGTATCCTAGCCCCCGAACAAGTAACTGTTTCTTACACTGGCGAGTACGAGTCTTTAATTTCTCTTCAATTTGATAGATTTCACTATTATTTTTATTTTTTTTGTAGTTCATAGTCATAAAAACCGCCGAGAATCTCTTCATCTTTGGTATCGCGCAAACGATAAGTTATGGGTTTAGTGTCTAGGAGTTTTGCCACTTTAAAAAGTTCCAGGAGTTAGTCTAGGAGTTAGGATCACAAGTAATTACCCTTTTCAAAAACACTACTTTTTCTATTAATTTGAACAGTATCACCAACATTAAATTTTTTCTTGACAATTGTTTCATTGGAATATTGCTTAAGAAAAGTATCAATTACATCATGATCAGAATGATGAACTTCCGTTGGGGTTGAATTGGACAATGATCGATGAGGTCGCTGATTATAAGTCAACATGATTTTATCTAAATCATGAATAAAAGCAGATGTATTTTTCAATGTATAATATATTGAAATTAAAAGTCGAATAGCTCTTATCAATCGTTCGGCCAATGCAGCCTTTATAGGACTATGGCTATGATAGAGCAGTGTATTATATTTCGCTAGTACTTTTGCAACACGGGGATTAACAAATTCACTACCGCGATCCGTTTGAATTTTTTTATACGAATCCTGTTCGAGAATACTATCAATAGCCTGAGAAACTTCAACACCTCTCTTTGACCGCAATGGAATGGCATATGCATAACGACTATAAACACTGATTGCAAGTAGAATGTACTTGTACGGTGTATTGTGACGTCTTTGAATCTCATCTAGAGTTAAGAGATCTGCTTGCATTATATGCAATGGGAAAAAGGCTTTAGTTTTTCGATAATGATTAGCACGAAGCCTATGATTTCTCTGCAGAGTGTAACTTGATTCATTTTGTAGATAGTCTTGTACACTTTTAGTGTGAACACCAGTGACTTTGGAAAGAGTGGTGGGGGAAAATAAACTTCCCACTTCACCAATATTTTCATAAACACGTTTCAGAACTTCAACCATTTTGAACGTAAACACGTAGTGTAACGTCCGCTACCCTTTTGTATACTAGTGCTTGGTGGTGGTGGGGGTGACGTTGACTTGATACGTCTTCGCTTTTGTCTAGCTATCAGTGGTGTGCTCCTCCTCCTCATTCTCAAGTTTCCACTAGGCGTGCTACTATTTTCCAAGATTGATTTAAAATCTTCTTCTTCTTCATGTTCATATTTTAATGGTGTTGAGGGTGCATGTTCATTTATTTTTTTTTAGAATTTGCCTATTGCTAAGAAGACTTTTGGGGAAATTTAATGTATTTAGAAAGTTATATAGATGAGCGTCAAATGATAATAGTCATTTACGATTTGTAACCATATCATATATTAAATCAAGTAGATTATAGCTCTTGCCCTAAATTATAATCGATTTCCCATTCCTATCAACTTGAATATGATCTTCACCACTTTCCATGAGCTATGTTATGAGTCGTTTACTTTGTTCACGATATGAGTGTGGAATTAGATTTCCAATGCTCGACACTATTGAATCCAATTCCTTTTTCTTTAATTGTCTTCCAGAAGAAGAAGAATCCTGAGGAGATGGTTCTTTTTTGTGATCAATACTACTGGCCTTCACACGATAGGGCTTATGTTTGTCCACTCGGCGAAGTGCATCTTGAAGTAAAAACAGTTTTTTATCATCTTCAATATTTTCGTTGTCAATGAATTTACTCAGATTGTTCTCAAAGTGTTCCACAGGCGATAGAGCGAGTTCTATTGGTGTCAATTTATAGGGTTTAGCCATCTAGAGAAAACTGTTTACAAGTCCTGCAATTATCGGCAGTAAAAGCGTGAAAAAGCTACCCCCCGCCTGAAGAAGACGTTTCCTTTTAAAATTCTTTCCTTTCTTTTTAGAGGCCAATGTACGTACAATGGAACGATGTTGCTTTGCCTGTTGCTTAACTGCTTCTGGCAGTTGAACATTGCCCTCGGGCAAATTTAAACAAAGTTCAGATATTAGATTAATGAAATCATTGTCAATACCATGTTTGAGTATGGCTTTCCTAAGTGGAGGTTTTGAAGTGCTTAGAAGGGAAAATAAATGTCTATTTTCCTGTAGTTTCTTCAGTGTCATGATAGCAACTAATAGCCTTTTTTACTGTTCACGGGGAGATATACTTTAATTTCATTGTCAAAAATATCTGTGACTACACGCAGATCCTCGGGTGTGTTATGATTAAGATCCAATGGTATATAGCCGTAGGGTTTATTAGTTGCCTGATTGTATGCTGAGAGTAGAAATTTAGGGGCGCCGGGGTATATTTGTTTATTGAGAGTTATTAGCGAGCTAGAATCACGAACAACTCTGTAGATGATATAGTAGGTGCAGTTCAATACAAGTGTTCGCATACATTTGCTCTGATGAAAGAGATTGTGTAGAACTAGAGTGACGGAAATCTGTTCATGATGAGAGCGAACTGTGAACAGTTTTAGCATTTCCTGGGACCATTGTTCAATAGATTCAGCCAGATCGTCAATAATTAGCCCAGAGTTTGGTTCAATAATGCTGAAAACATCAAGTCCCTGTATTAATTGTATCTGCACCAGCCCCAATATGCCAATTGCTTTTATTTTATCGTATGACTCCTGCCAAATACTGTAACAATAGTAGATTTTTTTCAGCTTTTCCACAAACATTTAATCGCAATTTTTAATTAATTTAGTTAAGAGCGTCGTTTTGCCTGACGTTGATGGTCCACACAGAAACGACCTTAATGGTGTTTTAAATTGATACATTCCCTTCAACAGTTTACCTACAACTAACTGTAGACTATAGATATTTAATGACTAAATAATTTCCCTATTAGTACTAGTCCGTTCAAGGATAATGAGAAGAAGAAAATCAATAAAGAATCATATTTTCTTTTATTATACATAAAAGTAATAGCACTTTATAAATAATGCATTGAACATGAAAAAGGCACATTTAACAAGAAAAATACACTTTTTTTTAAATTTATTTATAACAAAAATACAACATTTTATTTTACATAAGCACTAGGAAAAACACTTTAATAAATATACTTTTTTTCAATTTATTTATAAAAAATACGCCATTTATTAAAAATATACACACACAGACTTAAAATAATAACACATTTTTTTATTTGAAATGGGGTCCCCCTCCCCCGGGGGTGGCCGCTGCGGTGGCCGAAGGCCAAGGGTGGCCGTTGCGGCGGCCGGGAAGCGCCGCGAACCAGGAAGTAGCACGGAGCCCGCCGTGGCGGGCCGGAGGGGGGCATTAAATAGTGGAATTAATGATGAAATTGCTCTGCCTTGCTCATATTGCAAATTGTTTGCGATAAAAAAAGAGAAAAAAGAATTTAAAAATACCCATCACCCAAAAAACCCTCCCACCCACTTTGTACTTTTAAAGAATTTAAGTTAATTTTTGTAGACCGAGTTGTTTTCTGTACGCTACACATTCAACTCGGTTTAAGATTAAATAGTGACCGTGTGGTAGTACCTTCATACCATCCTCAAGTACATAGACTTTGTCCGATATGGCGGACATGGCGTTTTTCTCAACTCTAACTGTGTAGTTTTTAAATTGTAAAGAGTGAATCGACATGACTTTTGCTCTTGGGGCTAAACTACGTTCCACACAGTTTTTATACACACTCATGTCAAAATTATTTTTTAAAAAGTGTGTAGGTACCCCCTTGCAAACTAGTTTGATATCCTTGTTGTGCGTTTCCACACAGTATACCTTCAGCCCAGGAAACACACCCCTGGATATCAGATCGCTACCCGTTTCAGATTTTAACATTAACAATTGATTTGGGGCCTGGCGTTTCACTAGCTCTGGGTAGCGGGATTCATCCCAAATGGTGTAGTCCATTCGTGAGCTAATGTACTCGCCATTTTCCAAATCATTCAATAGATTTTAAGTTTTAACTTTTAACAGGAGTGAATCAGTGTCACCATAATACACTTGAACTTGTCCCTCAATCGGCCACTGTACCTTGCATACATTATAATAAAATGACAACATGAGTTTTTTAGATATTTCAGTTATTGCACTCCCGCCTGCAATATTTTTATTTAAAACAATGTTTCTTTTCTTGCGATGTAGGAGCACCATATCAGAGTCTATGATTGTGAACGATGTGAAGTTTGGATCCGCAATTATTTGAGCACAATCTTTGAGATTGGTTACAATGTCACATCGACTTGTGTATTAATCTTTGTGACTTTGAAACCATTGGACGCCATCCATTTCAATAGCACGTGACTAACAACGATATTCTGTTTCTGGTTGAGGTCGGCAATTAGTTTTTGTTTTGAAGGTACCCAGTACGTACTCCCATCCTCTACTAAAGATAAATTGTAGGGGCTCAGAGAGTCCCTACCCACCGGTCTATTTATGCACGGAAAAACAAAGTCTTTTACCGAGTCATGGATTTCCATGGGTATTTCACCGTCAATTTCAAAAAACCATCCCTGTGCCCCATTCTCCTCAACGCTAGCAATGTCGGGGAAATTTGAAGCACATGGATTGTTAAGCCATTTATAATTGCCAGACGGAAAACAGTAGTGGGACATTGCCGATGGGTAAAGGGAATTCATATCCAAAAAACTGCGTCTGACTTTTCATCGCCGTGCTGTCCGGTCGGATCAGTTTTCATGATACGGTCCCCGTGAAAAACATACCTACCTCTAATTGATCTCTCTACAAACAGATGCTGATCCACATCAACGATCAGACCTATTTCTTCTTTTCTGATTTTAAGTATCAAGTCCATCACCAGATGAGGAGTGGAAAAATAATACCCTAAATCCAACCCAAATTCCCCATAGATTTTATCCGTATTTTTGCACACAATGTCCAGAAGAGTTAGTACGTCACTGGCCAAGTATAGTTTACAATAATCCCACCCATTTTTACATCCCCCCTTTGCCCAAACCCTCTTAGCAAATTCATAGTCGCTAGTGGTGCACTCACTCTCAGTAAGAGAATTGTTGGAAGCTTCAATGGGCGGCAATGACACCTCATCTAGCCTCGAGGCAGAGTTGTAATAATCATATGCATATATGCCCTTACACGTTAATAAATCATACATTTCATCATCGAGGAAGTGCTGTTTGAGGAGGGGAAGCTATCAAAATTGTCACTTTTCTGTACCTGAATCAATTGACTTAAGGATTTGGGGAAGAAGCTGAAAGAGTCTAAAAACGGATTTTATTCAGGCAAGTGTTACCCTTTTCAACTGTTTTCCACATGAATTCAAGCAGCAGTAGCTTCTCCGATGATTTGGGTATGATATTATATGAAAAAGAACCATCTATCCATGCGTCATCTACAACTCCACCCTTGGCAATGCGGGACAACGCCGGTAGAACAAACTTTATGTCATAATTGGAATTGTGTATAAAAACCGGTACGAAATATTGCTGTCTAACGTTTAAATTGCACGACTGATGTGCAAACCCTCTAAAGGTACTCCCTCCCGATGTAATTTCCTGCCACAAATGATCATGGTCAATCACCTTCCTCCTCCCCCCATTCCCAACACCATCATCAAATTCCCCCTTGCAAACCTAACATATTTTACGATTTTTAATGGTCAATATGTCGTCTGGTGATAGAAGCATAGGAAAGTTTGTGTAACGAAGGCGCGAATTGCACCGTTCGCTGTTTTGATTAGACTGACCAATGCCGAGCGCATGAAGTCTTCGCCATCCAACGACTCAACTACATCCAGCACTTGCATGGTATTATTGGAATCTCGTTGCGCATGAGCGTAAGAGACCCGTATGGCTTCATGTATTTTAACACGATTTGGATTTGACGAATCGTACTCGTCTGTGAGTTGGGCCTCGCAGTCCAAAGTGATCTTATTGCTCTGTAGGAGCGTGTTCTGGAAGTTCTTAAAACGTAAGATCGATCTATCTCCGCTTTCCGTCTCCACAGCCTGGTATCCATGACGTTTACAGTGTTTCATATGATGCTTTAACTTTAAATCAGAGCGAAATCTTGAAAGGCATGTCGGACAGTAATAACACACACCACCCCGATGTTTACCCTCACTTAGAACCCTACTAATATCGGTAATTGGATTAAAATGTCCAATTGAATCACGCTCTGTAGGTGGCGTGTATAGAAGTCACACCCAATGCTCCACTGATTCAATTGAAGGAGCCCTCACTGGAAATAATACGCCCTTCTTATCGGAACGCTGACCCTCCTCAAATTCGGTTTCATAATGCAACACCGTGACACCAATCTTTAAATGTGCATTAGCCCGCTCGAAAATATCTATTCCTTTTAATGTCACGGGAAATTGACCATTTAAACAATTAAAATCTACTGTGGGGAACTTTAAACCCACCCTACCATTAACTGCCAATTCATCCAACTTTTTCTTAGATGCATGATCGCGCAGGGGTCTATATGC
This sequence comes from Artemia sinica, assembly GCA_027921565.1. NCBI lineage: Eukaryota > Metazoa > Arthropoda > Branchiopoda > Anostraca > Artemiidae > Artemia > Artemia sinica. The sequence goes on along the minus strand of CM051261.1, from coordinate 34,060,416 downwards.
GCCAATTAAAAATGCATACTTGAAACACTGTAGCCTCGTATCGAAACAGATTCATTGTATCCCCCATCCCCCTACACCCCTCTAAATCTGAATGATATTTTAAAACTATAGAACCCAGCCTCGCTCCCCCTCTTAAAATAAAATCCTTTTTAAATCTACAAATATTAACGTTTAAACTCTCAATAAATAAAACCACCGACCCGCTACCCCCCTCGTTATAATTTTCCCATTTATTTTTAGTACTATTAACCCAATCTAGAAAAACGTCCTCATAATTTGATAAATGCGGGCGAATTGCCAACATCTCTGTGTGCAAGTATTTAGAATACAGCTCGCTCACATTTTCATTTAAATATTTAAAAAAAAATAAAAAAATATTTTTAATGCTATTGATGCTTTTAAACTGACCCCCACCCCCACGCCCCCATCTGTTGTTCAAGAAGGGCTCAAATCTTGTTAACATATAAATGGGTAATGTCCAGGGGATCTGTTATTATATCCCCTGATACCAAAGAGTTAAAGAGGTCACCGAATTCGGGACTGTAGACTTTTGCATGGTGCAAGGCAAAGTTGGAAAGAAAAAAATCTGGAAGTGGGGATACTTGTGGTGATGTTATATCATTATTAGTACTAGTACTAGCGGTATCATTAACCAGAATGGTGGGGGGTGGCATAGAATTGTCAATAGCACCACCCCCAGTCTGTTCAATTGCATTGGTTGGATGTGGCATGAAATCCCCTAGGCTACTTAGTATGTCTTCCAGGGTGTTTGGGGATAGCTGATAAAGCCAGCCTGTATTGTCTTGTGACGGAATTTCTTTATGAGGACCTGATTTAGATGCACTAGTACTACTACTAATACTAAAATCGCCTAAATGCTCTCTCATAAATCTGCCTGTCCATTCCGGGTCCTCCACCATGTCAATGTCACAGGTTAGATCATCTAGGCTAGCCATGTCCCCAAAACAATCATTTAAAAAACCTCTATGCCACTCCATATTATCAAGAACTAGTGTAGGCTCATCCCTAAACTCCATTGGTGGTGCGATGATAGGTTCAGGTCCACTAAAAATGGATGCTTCATGACCTGATGGTGATGGCGCTGCTAATCTATAGAAAAAAGGGTTTATTTTCTATGAGAAATAACCATTATTTTATAAAGTTAAAAAACTATGTCTATTCCCCCCCTCAAAACTTAATTTCCCCTCCTAGCATTATATTCACTAAATACTTGTCCCCAAGAAAGTTCAGAAAGAAGCAATAACCTATTTATCCTGAAGCATTTCAAGTCAGATGTTTACCGGGGTATTAAATAAGTAGCATTTTTACACCTCCCTCAAAACACAATTTCCCCCTCCGAGCATTATTTTAACTAAATACTTGCCCCCACCCCCTCACTTCATATAAAGTAGCCAAAATAGAGCTTAGTTAATTCTAAATTTCACCATTTTTTATGTTATTAATTTCACTGAAAAAATTGAACACCTAAAGAGCCCCGATAAATATTCGCTAGTTTGGTGTGGCATAGACAATGCAATGTTTTGACTAGTAGCAATAAAGTAAAATAAAAAAATATTTGTTAAGGAACTGCGATTAGTTCAGAAAGAAGCAATAGCCTATTTCTCCTGGAGCATTTC